>CM041777.1:467209594-467229085 GCA_023374045.1 Limonium bicolor | reverse complement strand
ATGTCTGTAAACTCTCTCTGTCGAGAACTCCGTCGGGATGGTTCTACTGTCCCAACGCTCCAACCAGGTCCTCTTGACTGTCGATCACTGTCTTCCTCATGTTGCCTGGTTCTCTTGCGGGTGCAGCTTTGGATGCAAGTTGCTGCTCCCGGTTGCCTAATCACTTTCCTGAGTTCTGTAGCAATTTCTTTGACATTCCCCTCCGATCCTCGGACCCTAATGGAGCCAACTTCAATGCAGTCATAAAGGGTGTTGAGAAGCCTGTCCACTAACTCATCCCGAGCTTGACGTTCGGACTCGAGGGAAAGAGCCTTTGCTTTCAACTCTTCGATAACAGCAACGTAGTTAGATTCCACGGCGTCCATGGCAGCACTATGCCTCTGCTCCATGGCATCAATGGTGGCCATGTGCTCTTGTTCCAAAATTGCGAGCTGGACTTCCATGTCGATTGGACCGCACTTAGGACTTGAGTCTACCTGTGTCCAAGGTGTCCATTATTAGCTAACAAAAAGAAGTGGGCTGAAAGATGATGCTTCACAAGATAGATCGAAACAGACTTGGGCTGAAAGCAAGTGGGCCAGGATACCAAGAGAATGAGGTGTTTGGGCTAGAGTATCTTTCAGACCATGAACTGGAACTTGGACTGAAATCTAAACAGATGGCTTTGATTGGGGCCTGAGAGGTGACACCTAGATCTAGGGTTTGGGGCTAGAGCCCGAATAAGAAGCCTACCTAGTCTTGCATGAGCCCTTGGGCCGGAATGTGTTTGGGCCTGGAGTAAAGCACATGGGCTGGAATGGTCCCTAAATCAAATGGGCCTAACTTTCTTTGGGTCAAAGGAGATGGTTGCTAAGCTGAAAAAGACTTTTTCAGGACCTGTGTGTTATTTCAAGTTCAGGTGGATTCTTTTTTTATGGGCCTAGAACTAATTGGATAGTTTAAATTGGGGCAGAAGAGAAATCACTTAAGTCTAGGCTTTTTGGCCGAAGCCCGAATGACTCACATATTAAACCAAACAGGGCCTCTGGGCCGCAAACAAATAGAGCTGCCAATTCGGGTTGGGCTAGGTTGATGTAGGAGAAGTTCCTATCAATCTCTAGGCTGGGTAATGGGCCGATCATACAAGCAAACAAGGCCCACACAAATTCAACATGTCCTCACTTGACGGTTAAATCAATTTGGGCATGGATCGATCCGGAGAGGTGCTTAGGGCATGGGCCCAGGTCGCCATAAAGGAATAGGGCTTGCACGCTATTCTCTTTGGGCTTCCCCACTTTTTTCACATCACCTGAAGGTGTGCGTCTACGGTCGGGTCTTTGACTGACCAAACAATGGGCTAGGTAAGGACACTGCCAGGAAAACGCTTGGGGCTAAAGCCCAGGTATTAAGGGGATGTGGTTAGACGACATCCTCCTCTTTTCCCCCGCTTATTCACATCACCTAGTAAGGTGTGAGTTCCTGACAGGGGACCCTAAGGCGGGTCCCGGGGTGAGATCGGTTTGCGTGGACCCTCGCTCTCATATGATGCAAAGGTACATAAATTAAAGTGCGCACAAAAGTAAACAAACAAAGTAATAAAGCCATAAGTAAACAATTTTCGAGTTAAGCCCTCTTTCTTAAAAATTAAACAAGTTAAAATTAAGAAGTTTGTCCCCAGCAGAGTCGCCAGTCTGTGAGCCTCGATTTTAAACCCTATCCTATGTTGATTAAGTTGATTAGGATCTAGTCGGGTTTTAGGTCCACTTATAACCTAAGGTTAATAACTATGCCATACAACAATAATTATTAAAAACCTAGGCTAGCTCACTGGAACCTATTATGAGTCGCCACCTAATTTTAACCTAGACCAAATTAGGAAAGGAGAGTTCGGGTTCGGGGGCTTGGTATACGACTTATTTAGGGTTCAAATTACTTTCATTACCCCTAGAAGTCGTTTTTCCTCTACTTAGTTTAATTACGGCTTATTACGAGTCATTTTAACCTAAGTGCGCGAGCTTCTGTTTTTTTTAGTGTTTTTTTGACAGAAAATTAAAGTGAAATTAAAAGCTACCTAAACTAGGGTTTCGAAGGCAGAATTAGGTCAAATTTTGTTTCCGTCCGTAGCCACGGACCTAATGTCCGTAACTACGGACCCTAGTTAACCTATGTGAAAATAAAAGTCGAATTAAACAGAAAACAAAAATTTGAAAAGTCCGGGGCCATGGACAGGATGTCCGTAGGCCCGGACATAGTTTAGCAAACCTAAATTTTTTAAAATTTTAAAATCCCGCCGCCGTCCGTGGGTGTCCGTGGCCACGGACAACCCGTCCGTGGTCCCGGACTATAGGTCCGAGATCCCGGACAACCCACGGACGGGGGTTTTATGGTGGTTCCCGAAGGTGTTTTCAGCTCAAAATTTATGCACGTGTAGCCTGAAAGATGTACAATATGTTAGTAATTGAAAGATTGCAGTTTGAAGTCGAATTATGTACGAAACGTGATAAACAAGTAACAAGGCAGAAGCAAAAGTAATTAGCTATACAGAAGCCAAAAAGGGTTGGTTTGAGCCCAAAATTTAACAGAGAGTTAATGAGGTTGTGGGGAGTTAGAAAAATAGAGTTATAACCTGTTTTACCTTCAGATTCGTGGTGTTTCTTCACGTCGGGATTCTTCGGAGGCCTCGTTGATGGCGAATCAGGAAAAACTTCAAACCCAGCTTCTGACTCCTTGTTGTTCTTGATGTTCTTCACATTTTGGTGTTGTTTTGGTGAGGGTTTGATGATGGATGATGTTGTGGGAGTTGAAAAATGTGTTTTGGTGTTGATTTTGGTGAGATTTTGGTGTTTGATTGTGGCTCTAGAGTTCAAAACGTGAAGAGAAAGAGACGGCTGCCTTCTTTGAGAGTCTAGGGTTCTTGAGGTTCTGATTTGATCATGGGATAAGGTTCCTTATATAGGTTTCCTTAAAGATAGAAAAATCCGGTAAAAACCGAGATTTACTGACGTTTTAGCTCAAGGGCTTCCAAAAGGAATTTGATTATAAAATTTTACACATGGTTAAAGGATGATATTTCTGATTTTTCTAAAGTGAAATCGAATTTTTTGGATATTGGGATATTTTTAAATTCAATTTCTCATCAGATTCAATCGAAAATTGCTAGAAAATTATTGGAAATTCGAAAAATCAAAATTCCAACGCCATTATGCTTCAAATGTCATCCTCTATCATGGGTTAAAATTTCAAAGCATTTTGAATTGATTTGACCCTTATTTGGAGGAGAGAGAAAGCCTATAGGGGGGCTTAGGAGCCTTAAAAAATTACGAAAATGCCCCTGGAGATGACTAAGCTGTCCCTAGTACTCTGAAATGTGCCGATCGAACTGGGAACCCTCGCTACTAGCCTATTAGTAGAGACTCTCTTCCGGGGGGGTTTGAAATTTTGGGTATAACACACCGCATTTTAATGCTCATAAATAGAGAATTGTTTGAAAAAATTTATTGAGAGATCCAAGATTTCATAGGAAAACTTGCTTCCTAAAAATGTAATTCCTAAATGGAAGCAATAAATAAGCATATGAAATTGACCAGTGCACAAAAGGAAAAGGTCGGTTCCCCCACACTTAAATGGAACAATGTCCTTATTGTTTAACGGTAAAATCAGGGAGAAGAAGCAAAAGACCTTTTCGAAGCACGGAAATAGAGTGGTTAGAAGTATAATGCATTGTGTAAAAGTTGGATGGGTAAAGAACTAGTACTCCCCTGATAAGGTTTGAGTTGTTCGTGGGGTTCCCCCACACTTGCAAGTGTCTGGGGTCGTTGGAGTGCTAGCTTCGACGTTCAGGGCCGAAGATCCTAGGAGCGATTCGCAAGAGTTGCTTTTGAATTGTTCCTAACTCATCCTTGAGATATACCTATTCCCAATTTGTATATATCTACAATGCACAACCTATAAGAGGGCGCAAAAGAGATTATGAAGAATACACAAAAGCCCGAAGTTAAATACCAATATGGGACTCATAGGTGGGTCAATACAATAATATTCAAAAGGTACAAAAACGAAAATGTAGTGCTGAAAGTAAAGTACTGGAAAGCTAAAGTGGAAGAAATTTAAATGACAAGAACATAAATAGTATCCAAATTAAGCACATGTTTCAGAAAATAGAACTGCAACACCCTTCAACATGAAGAAGCTACTGGGAAGTGGGGCCACGACGCTTAACCTGCATGTGCAGATACTGAAATTGGGCCTCCACCTGGCGCTGATGCTCCTCAACCTGGCGTTGGTACTCCTCAACCTGACGCTGATAGGCATCGAATTCTTCACGGGAGGTTGTGACAGGTGGCAGCGCAGGTAGTGCGGGGAATGGAGCAGCTGCAGTGGACTGGGTAGACTTGGAAGACGGGCCCGAGGAGGACTTCATGCTCTGAGCTGGTGAACCTTCTTCTAACCATTTGCTGTGTGTCCGAAACCCATCAGCCGAAGTGCATTCGGGCCGATGGAGGTCATGAGAGGACTAGGTATCTTGCCCTCTGTGTCAACCCCCGCTTCAATGAATTGAGAATAGAGTAATAAGGGTAACCCAGATGCTGAGTTGCCTTCCTCTCGATCAAGTGGCGTAGATGGTTGTACATTAAACCAGAGAGAGAACTGAAAATCGAGGTCCGGTCTAGAAATAGTGTTTATCAAAAAACAATACATGGCATTTAAATCCTTACTCTCCCATGGCAGTATGTTGTGGCGGATCAAGGTGAAGGTAACTCGCTGACCCGCATCCTGAAGCATAATGGGGGTCATGGTGACCCGGGACTCTGTTCCCGATTGGTTCTTCTTCCGCCTTGTGGTTAGTAGATCATCCAGAAATGATTGGCGCTTGCTCTAGAGGTGTCCGTCGGAGATGTAGATGGTGTACTCGTAGTCTTCCGAGGGAAGATCCAAGAACTCGATGAAGGTTTCTTAGGCGGTTTCGATTAGTCGGCCCCCGATATACGAGATGATCTTTGTGCCTTTCTCATCTATGGCATTTGCATAAAATTGTTGGATGAGCTCGGCGTAGAACCCACCACCCAACGTCTACAGGAGTTCCCAGCCTAAAGAGTCAAAGATCGGCCGAAGGTGGAGGTCTTGAATGAATGACTCGTCGACTCTGCGCTCTTGTACAATTTTTCTTCGGCGTGCATTGTGGAACCACTATTTCTATTCTTCATTGATGAAGAGGCCATTGATTAGGCTAGTTCCGGGGGGAGTTGTAAGGGCACGGGGAAAGAAAAATAAACAATACACAAAACAACAAGAGAAAGTTAAAGAGAGATAATGAAGGAAAAATGCAAAGGATGGTACTACATATATTCAAAAGCACATGTGATAGAAAAAATTAGAAAATTCCACAAGAAAATTTCGGTATGATCTCCCCGTTTTTCTTTGCTTTCCCGGTTTGAAGAACCTCCACAATTTCACCAAAAATCACCCGATTCAAGTATTTCCAAGCACACTAAAAGGATTAATAATGCTCTCTAATCTATTCACCCCACTTTCAAGGCAATAGCACGATGAAACATAGTTAAATCCTGATGACCAAATCTGAAATACCCCAAATCTAATTAACACCTTAAAACCATTAGATAATGGAAATTAATCCAAGGATAAATCATTTCATATACACATGCTCCTTCCTGCATGCAAAAGTTTACGTAAATAATATTAACGCGTGCGCATGCAAACTCATGTATGCAAACGTTACGTAAAAATAGTTGTTTCACCATAAACGCTAACAGGTGTAATCTTATAAACGTCTTAACATACTCGTATAGACACTCATGTACGTTTATTAACAAGGATTAAACTCCATACATAACATGCTCAATAAGGAGAACGTCAACAAGGAAAGATCAATACGAACATTTATACAAACGAGCAACATAAGTATTTTACAAATGCTAAAATAAATGGATATACACATGTAAACAAATGTAGCAACGTGTGTTACACCTATTATACATATAATAACCCATCAAAGGTCAAAAATACGCACCAAACATCTTAACGACAAAGACGTTCTTAAAACGCCTTAAAAACGTTGTGTGTTACACCTATTATACATATAATAACTCATTAAAGGTCAAAAATACGCACCAGACATCTTAATGACAAAGATGTTCTTAAAATGCCTTAAAAACGTGCGTCAAGCGTGACCTTGTATGACCTTCTAAAACTCAAACCAAATGGTCATACCCTCATTATATGACTATACAAACATATTCCCCAGGCCACATTTAGTTAAAAACACAAAGTGCTCGGGAGTGCTCACGCACGCCCCTTAAAGCACGAGAAGCCCTGGAAACCCCGGAAATGCGTTCTAAGTTGGTATAACTTAGTTTTCTTCCCTAAAAATTGTTGGTTGACCATTAATCAGTATTTATAAAAGGATCCCCATGTCAGGTTTCCATTTAAACACAAAGTGCTCGGGGGAAATTCTTAACGCTCCTGTTTTGGTCCCAGGAGTCCCGGAAGTCCCGGAAATTGTGTCATGAGTTGATATAACCCCATATAACTCAATGTAACACCTTAATATATCATAATTGACCTTAAACAATGTCTATAAACACTTATAACTCATGGAAACAATTTATTTTCCAAAATGTTCTTGGAACACAAAAACACACTTTTCAGGTACCAAAACAACGTGTTTTACACATTTAACTTGTAGAATTGAGTAGCCACGAGTTGATATTGTTAAAAGGACCAAAGTTAAATATAATAATCAGGGGATAACAAGGGTGACTCACCCTCCCTATACCTGCCGATTTTGGCTACAAAAAAGACATGATTTTCATGTCTTAAAATCATTTTCTTACCTTATATCACCATTTTTGTCAAAGTTGTTTGTATTCAAAAGTCCTTGCCGGTTGATCCTTGTCCCTTGACCTCCATTTTCAACACATTATCCCACTGATTGGATCATTAGACTTAATTGCCTCCCTTTTTGACTAAAATGAATTATTTCCACCTAACTTTGACAAATGGTGAGACTTGTCTCTTCTTTCCTTGCTAAGTGCCGATTTCAACTTCCTCCTCCTTCCCTTACTCACGCCAACACTCTCTCATTCCAAGCTTGGTAAGTTCCATTTGTAAGAGCTCTCTTTTCCTAAGTTAATCTAGTTATGTTTTCATGCCATTCCCAAGCTAATTTTCGGTTCTTTGCACCAAGGAGGTTCTTCTAATCCATTACATTGATCTAGATCAACATCAATCATCACTCAAGCTAGGAATTTCGTGGCTCATCAAAGGAAACACTTAAAAAAGGTTCTTGAAGGCTTAAGGTAAGAAAAATACCTTAAAACTCCATTTTCTTCCAAGACAAGTCCATGGCCGATTTTATTCTTGTTTCTTCCCTTCACTAACTTCAACTTCTTCATGGTTTGACAAGGTGTTCATCAAACCTAAATCTAGGTGTGAGCTTATGCCATTTTTCCTAAGGTAAATCTTTGATTTCAAGATTTACAAGAGTTATTTCTAAGTTATAAGCTTAGATCTCTTCAAGAACTAATTCATTCCTCTTCTCCTTATAAAGACAGAAAATATAAGTGTTCTTGAACAACACTTTGAAACATCAAGGTAAATCCTAATCTTTTTTACAAATCTCACATATAATACCTTAGTAAATTTCTTAAGGTTTAGTTAGAAATTCAAGGTTTAACATAAGGTATCCTTGTTCTAATATTCAAGGCACCTACAAGGAGTAAAGATCAAGGTCGTGTGGCCAAAGATTCAAGGAGAAACCAAGGGAAAAATCATTTTACAAGAGGGTAAGTAATTTATCTAAGTATATATATGTAGATCTATGGTTTAAACTATGTTTTATAACATTAAACCATTAATCACCCTTTTATAAAATCAAAGCCGAAAACATTAAGGTCTTAAATATGTGTTTTGATTAATTAAAGATGGAGTTAAGGTTTAAGAATTGATTTAAGGAATTTTAAGCTAATTATTTGGTTATAAAATTTGTTGCCGAAAATATAAACTCCAATTTGGTATATTATAGCTTAATACTATATATTAAGATGTTATAAAATATTTAGATAAGTTAATTAGGTATTTTAATACCTAAGATATTAAGTTTATACGTTTAAGGGTAAAATATGTAATTTAACAAAACTTGGAGGCTAGATTAAATTGTAGCCGAGAATTATTAATTTAATTTGGTGAACTTTGATATAATATAGTGTATAAACTCATATTAAGAATTTTGGGTAAGTTAGAAGTAATTACTATTGTTTAAATGACTAGTTTGTTAAGTTAAGTGGCTAAATTGTAAATTTTGAAAAGTTTGGTGTATATATAGTGAAAACCGAGAGTATAGATTTTCTTGGCATAATTATGATATAATATAAAGGTAGGAATTAAGTTTATGAATTTTAGTTAATTTAAACAAGTGCTAAATTAACAATTTATAAAGTTTGGGGCTATTTCGTAATTTATAAAAGTTTATACGAAAATTTGGAGTTTAATATGGGGCGAATCCATAATTAGAGGGAATATAAAGTACACTTCCAAAATTTAGAGGAATTAAATATTAAACTATAGTTTATAAGTTATTAAGTAACTATTTTAAAGTTTTTGGGGTGAAAATGTAATTTATGGAAAGGTTATATCAAAGCCGAAAATACTTGGGGTTAGATTTGTAATTTAGGGAACTATATGTATACATTTCGGCAATTAAAGGAAATTAATATTAAAACTATATGTAACACCCCTACCGCGAATACCGTCATTACTGTACAAATATTTACCTTCGCAGCGGACATTACATGCTCAACGGCGGGTGTACAATGCCGTTAGTCACCCACGTGACTAACAAGGCGAGTTACAATACTACATACTATCGGTCTGATGAATATGAACATACCGAGTGCTCTACACAATACAATACTTCCCCTTGCATACTAAACCATAATTCAAATACATCTCCAATACAATACTATACCGAGTTTACTACAATCCTTAATTTACCGATTCAGGTTGGACATCCAATTCACAATACATTACAAATACAAATCCCATAATTCAACTACCCATGCTTACATAGCAGTCCCCGTCCTATTCTCGTGAACGGTGGTCAGCTTCGAGTACCTGCACACTAAAAACGTTCCCCCTAGGGGTCAGCTTACGCTGCATATGAAATTCGCATATACCGCGTGCTAACCGCGGTACACCGACTACTTTTGGTCGGATATACATGGAGTTCATTTTACATGCATACATACATACTCATGCTACACCAATACAAACAACAATACTTGCATACTCATCACTCCATGTTCAATACCTTACTCGTACACGATCCTCACTCTATACTCGTTACCATACTTGTGCATACTCACTACTCAATACTCCTTACTTACTCATATGTACTCGATACTCAATACTTACTCATACATACTCAATACTCGGTACTTATTACATACTCGTACTTGCTTCTTACTCAATACCCGTTACCTTACTCATACATACGCAATACTCGATACTCATTACTTTGGCCACCGGGCGGAGTCATACACAAGACTCGCCACCGGGCCTACAATACGAGGGCTATACGCTTAGCTCCTCAAATACTCAAATGTTCGTTCTTACCGGACTACTCAAATTCCCGACACTCCTCTCTTGGAGTATCTTACAATCTCATGGATTAGCCTAGGAGTATCTCTCTTGATAACCTCCACTAGCTTAGGGAATTACCATCGACTAGTATCCTCAGATTTAAGGGTTTCCCCAACATATCGAATACTCTCAAGTTCGGGACATTACTTACATCAGTCGGGTCCTCTCATAATGGGTCGACTAATTGCTAGGGGGTTTGGAGATCCCTCATCATTCCTTACTACTCTCATGGTTCATGTCTTGCACCAAGATTAGTTCCTCTAATAGAGGTTACTTATACTCTTCCACTACTTATGGTTTGTGGATTATTCGTTTCGGTTCTCCTACCGTTATCGGGAGGTTACTACTCCCGTACACTCTCTCACATTCTAGTGAGTTCCTTGATTTGTGTTACCGGTTATTGGTTTGTAAATTTAGCGTGTTTCTACGGTTCTATTAGTTTACAACGTGACTCTTACTACGAGTCACTACACAACTAGACTCACTTAGGAGTCGGTCTACGCACTAAGTGAAGCCATACAATCAATCAAGAATGGTTAGCTCACACAACATTCACAAGACATACAACGAAAGGCAATAAACCATTTTCATGCTTTAGTCTTGATTAGCCGGCATACAACACACAAAGCAACGTAACTCGGTTAGCATACGGGGCATGAGAAAATCATACCTTACACCATGGTTTAACTTTACCGGGTCGCCTCACATTGCTCGGTTCATACTTGATCCACTGATAATGTTTCGAACATTATTATTAACTATGTTCATACGATACACAAATTCACTACTTCCGTGCTTACCCCGTCGTCCCGTTATACTTAGTTTTTCTCTTGTGTGTTTAACTTTCTTACCTTCATTATTCTAGCACTAATGTCTTACTTATACATATATATGTGTGTATGTATATATAATACGTGTATGTAGATATATATATTATGTATTTATGTGTATTATATATATATATATATATGTATATATGTATGTTATATATATATATATAATTTTGATTTAATTTTTTTTTATAAGGCCGACCGACCAACTCTGGGTCGGTCGCCTGGGTGGGTCGGCTGCAGAGAGCACCCGGGTTACAGAATTTAGTCCGACCGACCCAGGCTAGGGTAGGTCGCCGTCGCCTGGGTGGGTCGGCTGCAGAACCCCTTTTAATTATCTACTTTGAATTCTAAATTCACCTCAATTCTCACCCAATCTTTTCATAGTCATTTCCACATGTTTCCTACATGTTTAAACACTAATTAAATCCTCTAATTCACCTTAGTTCATCAATCAAATTCATTTCTCAATCCTAAATCAACTTACACAATTTCCTTACTTCTTCTTCAACACATGTAACAGTTTTTGTTACACTTATGCTACAGATTTTAAAATTCAATTCTCCCATCCAATACTTCCTCAAACAATGCCATTCCTAGCATTCTAAATACCTCACCTTCCCACGCCAATTCGTTTCCAAGCCATTACACTAACTACACCCAAGTTCCAACTCTATTTTTACAAAATCTTGCACACTAGTTTTTCTCTAGTTTCTACAATGTTTTACTACACTTCTTGCTACAGATTTTATATCCTTTCCTTCTTATACTACAACTACTACTCCATGGTCATTAAACATCTCTATTATCCCCAATACATACCATGGTTCTCCCATTCACCAAGTCACCCATAAATGTACATATTCCTACCAAAATTTTGCCATGGTTCACCTACAATTCTCACTTATCCACACATACCCATTATCACCAAAATCATTCCTATTCTAGCCACACCCATACAAGGGTCCTACCAGCAATACAAGCAATCTTAATACATCATTACTTCCTCAAAACACCGTATCAATACACATACACAATTCTTTGGCTCTAAGGCCTACAATCCAAATACTTGTTTACAAATACCCAAACTTTCACAACTACAATTCTAATACATTATTTTGGTTTCTTTAAATTGGTTTAACCATTCCCATTATTCTAATGAATTAAAATTTAGCATTAAGGAAAGCTCTTACCTTGAGCTTATATTTCCTTCATTTCCTTTCCAATTCTTCTCCTTCTCTTTTTCTTGCAAAAATCGGCCATGTGGGGGATGGAGTTACCAAACTCCATCCCAACACCCAAATTACATAAAGAGAATATAATTAAACTTCTAACCTCTTAAAACTTCACTAATTAAATGAAGGTTTTAAATCACCATTAGTTAGGGTTTTTACCTTGGAGCTTTTAAGAGAGGTTTTTAAGCCTTGAATACAAAGGAGAGTTCCTCCACCATTGGAGAGTTGAACCAAGCTCAAACAAAGAAGAAACAAGGCATTACAAGAAGGGCAAAAATCGGCCACTATAGAGAATGAAGGAAAAATGGATTTTTCTTGAAACTTTTTACCTTAGGAGGAAGAGGAGACTCCATGCTTCGAAATGGTGTCATTTATTCTTCAAGTGCTCAAAACCAATGGAGATGATGTTGCCCATTTTCGGATTTTGAAAAGATAGGAATGTAGAGCTTGAAGAGGGGAGTTCGAATATGTATTTTATTTTACATTTGGAGCTCAAATGGAGCTAGAGCATGAGGAAGAAAGTGAGAAGCCATTGGAGCTATTTTGAGAGCTTCAAAATCGCCCAGCAAGAGAAGGAAGAAGAGAGGAATCAGGTGGGGGAGTGTGAAATCGTAAGAGAGGGGAAGAGGAGATATGAGAGACTAGTTTTTTTACTTTTGTACTTGTTTTACTTTATTGGTTTGTCATTTAGTGAATTAGAAAGAGTAAAGAGAGTGAGAGGGGGGAACAAATCGACAGCCTCACACACCCACCTTACTTTTCTGATTTTTTATTTCTAAATGGAACACATTATTTTAGTTTATTTGCACTTACACCCCACAACTTCCCGTTTTTGACAGTTTTACTACCCGGAACCCGTTTTCCGGAATTTTCTTGTTTCTTTATTTTTATTGGTTATTAAGCTTCCGTTAATGCTTAATAATAGTTATTTAATGATTTATAATTTTTACGGGTTCATTTGACCACTTAAAATCACGTTTTCAGGTTTTCTCGAAAAACGTGCGCTAAAGCTCTATTAGCGTTTTAATACATTATTCGGATCCGTTTTCTTCGGGGATCATTCCAGTATACTAATTAGGCATGAATAAGCCTTAGGAATCCTTACGATACTATAACCGAGGTCTCGTACCTCCTATGGTTATTTAACGCTTATTTTAGCGTTTCCCGTTTTCTAAGCGTTTTTCTCACTTCTTTTGGATTTATTTTCTTTACCAAAAATTACTTAGGCACTATTAGGCCTTTAAATACTATATTAAAATATTCTAATCACCATATTTAAGTTAGGGGTATTTCAATCTACCCCCCTTAAAGAACTTTGCCCTCAAAGTTGGTGAATCTAATACTGTTACTCGTACATATACTCTATGCTAAGGTTATGACCTCTACATATAACTTGTCAAACTCCAAATGTCTGACATGATGCATACTACGCATCCAAAAAGCATGTCACTGCATGCATAGCAATCAAAAATATCCGTTTTACTCCTCCAAGGGGGTCCATCCGCAGACAATTAGGTACAATCCTCCCCCAATGGCGAGTGATCCCTCAGGTACCGGTCACGTTTGAACACTTACGCTTTCTGGTTCACGGCCGTCATGACTCGAGCACTTACACTTTCTGGCTCTATGGTCCTTTGGTTCTGATCAAATTCATTTGCACATATAGAGATCCTCAGGCACTTACTCATACTTACTTACTCATACTTTACTCATACTTACGCATACTTACTTCGGGACTACGCTGCCCCAGTGCCTTTGGAAAAATGCAAAACACACACTGTTACCGTACAACCGGTGTAGTGGTTTCAAAACTAATCAACACTCCCACCGACTCAAAACTAGCTTCTCCTCCTATGGTTTCGACCGGATACCCGTGCCTAGGCATGGAAGATCCACTAGCGCCCGTGGGAGCGGTTTCAAACCGATCCTCATTCTCAAGTTTATAGAAAACATTGTACCAAATTAGTTTTGGAAATTCGTTTTGAAGACTTGCATACATCTCCCAAAATCCATTTATGATTATTACACCTATTACTAGTGTTATTACTGTGACCACTTAAGGAGCTTCCAGAGTTCTTCAACCCCAATGTGATCAGCATTGATGTTGAATTATCCTTCCACCCCAATTTGTGTTCGGCTTCCCTTGATTGCTAGCAAATCAAGTTCCACTTCCCACCTCAATACAAACAGACAGATTGTCAAACATTATTTCGTTTTCTATCTTTTTAATCTTGCTACTCATAATCATACACATACATTTTCCAGTTCATATGATTCACTTACTTACTTACTAATCATTTCATCCGTCATTACTACATCTTCTCCAACTACTATACTTGTGAGCCTCGATTTTAAACCCTATCCTATGTTGATTAAAGTTGATTAGGATCTAACCGGGTTTTAGGTCCACTTATAGTCTAAGATTAATAACTATGTCATATAACAATAATTATTAAATCCTAGGCTAGCTCACTGGAACCTATTATGAGTCGCCACCTAATTTTGACCTAGATTAAATTAGGAAAGGAGAGTTCGGGTTTGGGGGCTTGATATTCGACTTAATTAGGGTTCAATTACTTTCATTACCCTTCCTAGGTCGTTTTTCCTCTACTTGGTTTATTTACGGCTTATTACGAGTCGTTTTAACCTAAGTGCGCGAGCTTCTGTTTTTTTTGTGTTTTTTAGCATTTTTTGACAGAAAACTAAAGTGGAAATTAAAATTACCTAAACTTGGGTTTCGGAGGCAGAATTAGGTCAAATTTTGTTTCCGTCCGTGGCCACGGACCTAATGTCCGAGACCACGGACCCTAGTTAACCTATATGAAAATAAAAGTCGAATTAAACAGAAAACAGAAAATTGTAAAGTCCGGGGCCACGGACAGGCCGTCCGTGGGCCCGGACATTATTAGAAAAACCTAATTTTTTAAAATTTAAAAATCTCGCCGCCGTCCGTGGGCGTCCGGGCTTACGGACAAGGAGTCCGGGACCCCGGACATGACGTCCGTGGGTGCGGACCGCCCTCGGACGGCGGCGTTAAGGCTGTTCCCGAAGGTGTTTTTGACTCAAATTTTATGAGTGTGTAGCCTGAAAGATGTACAAGACGTTAGTGATTTAAAGTTTTCAATTTGAGTTCGAATTAAGCACGAAACTTAGTAAACAAGTTATTGGACAGAAGCTTAAACAAACAGCGATACAGAAGCATACGAAGGTTAGTTTGAGCCCAAAATTTGACAGAGAGTTAATAAGGTCGTGGGGAATTAAAAAAGTAGAGTTGCAACCTGTTTTACCTTCGAATTCAAGGTGATTCTTCACACCGGGATTCGTCGAGTGCTTCGTTGATGGCAGACCCGAAAGGATTTCAAACCAAGCTTCTGGTTGTTGGTTGTTCTTGCTGTTCTTCACGTTTTGGTAGTGTTTTTGTGGGGTTTTGATGACTATTGATGCTTTGGGGGTTGGAATACGTGTTTAGATGGTGATTTCGGGGGATTTTCGGTATGATTTGGGTGGCCGGGTGTTGGAAAATGTGAGAGGGAGTGAGGAGGCTGTGTTTTCTGATTCTCTAGGGTTCTTGAGCATATGAGGTTCTGATTTTATCCAAAAACCTATCCCCTTATATAGACTTTCTTAAAGATAAAGAAAATCTAGTAAAAGTAAGATTTTTCGATATTTTAGTTAAGTGACTTCCCAAAGGAATTTTGCTGTGAAATTTTAACCACGTGTCAAGGATGGAAATTATGAATTTTCTGAAGTGGAATCGGATTTTTAAATGTTGGAATATTTTAAAATTGAATTTCTCGTCAGATTCAGTCAGAAATTGCTAGAAAATTATTGGAAATTCGAAAAATCAAAATTCCAACGCCATTATGCTTAAAATGTCATCCTCTATCATGGGTTAAAATATCAAAGCGTTTCAAGCTGATTTGGGCATCCTTTGGAGGAGAGAGAAAGCTTACAAGAGGTCTTAGGAGCCTTTAAAGATTACCAAAACGCCCCTGAAAGTGACGAAGCTGCTCCCCATGCCATGGAACGTGCCAATCGGGCCGGGATCCCTCATCGCTTGATTAAAATGCCTCTCACAACACCAGTACCTCGTAGACCCTAACCAGGGGGTCAAAATTTTGGGTATAACAGATTGCCCCCCGTCAACTAGACTTTGTAATGAAAGTGAGAAGGCTAGTTGATGCCTGAGTGATACCCCTAAATTTCAAATGTTTCCAAGACCCTGCATGTTATCAGAAAACTGATAAGTTGTGTCGAGCTATTCTAAGGCGCTGACTACCTACAATGAATGAGATGATGTCAAGCGATTCTAAGGCGCTGACTACCTACAATGAATGAGATGTTGTCAAGCGGTTCTAAGGCGTTGACTACCTATGACGAATGAGATGATGTCAAGCGATTCTAAGGCGCTGACTACCTACAATGAATGAGATGCTGTCAAGCGGTTCTAAGGCGTTGACTACCTATGATAATGAGATGATGTCAAGCGATTCTAAGGCGTTGACTACCTAAAATGTGAAAATAAGATAAGTCAAGCGATTCTAAGGCGTTGACAACCTACAACGAATGTGATGATGTCAAGCGATTCTAAGGCGTTGACTACCTATAATGAAGTAATGATGTCAAGCGATTCTAAGGCGTTGAACTATAATGAATGTGATGATGTCAAGCGATTCTAAGGCGTGACTACCTATAATGATGTGATGATGTCAAGCGATTCTAAGGCGTTGACTACCTAAAATGTGAAAATAAGATAATGTCAAGCGATTCTAAGGCGTTGACAACCTAACGAGTGAAAATTGGGTGGTATGCAAATGCGAGAATGCCGAAATGCTAGTGATGCTGATGATGCTGACGATGCTGATGATGCTGATGATGCTGACGATGCTGATGATGCTGATGATGCTCGGATGCTTCTGGGGACCGAAACCCGTTCCAATGCTCCTGGTTGGTATACTATGGGGACTTATTGCCTCTACCCACCAACTGGGGTGCTGGGATAACTTCTAGATTACCAAGGGGACTTATTGCCACTGCCCACTAGTTGTTTCTCCCAAGAAGTTGACATGAAGATGGGGACTTATTGCCTCTGCCCCGCCAACTTAGATCACGCTCTGTCTCGTACTTGTCTCGCACTGAAGATGATACTAGGTCTCGTACTGGTCTCGCACTGGATGATGACGATAGGTCTCGCACTGATGAAGATAATAGGTCTCGCACTGATGAAGATGATGGTAGGTCTCGCACTGATGAAGATGATAGGTCTCGCACTGATGAAGATGATGGTAGGTCTCGCACTGATGAAGATGATAGGTCTCGCACTGATGAAGATGATGGGTCTCGCACTGACGAAATTGATGGTCTCGCACTGATTCTGATGCTTGGTCTCGCACTGAAGTCTCGTACTAAATGGATGAAGAAAAAGCTGGATTCCGCACTGATTCTGGGTCGCGCACTGAATGAAGATGCTAGGTCTCGTACTGAATGAGGAAACTGCAGGGCCTCGCACCGTTTGGGTCTCGAACTAAAAATGAGTTAGGAAGATAATGGTCTCGTGCAAATGATGAGAACTGATTACTGGAGTGCCAAACATGGCAATGATGATAAGATGTATGCAATCAAGATATATGAAAGATACTCGTTCAAAACAGGAAACTGTTGGAAAAGGTGCCGAACTTGGCAATGCTTGAGAAAAACCCTGCTGAGAAAGGAAAGTGAAATGATCATTTCCTGACTAAAAATTTCAAATCTGCAATTTGCTTCTTGAAAAATGAACATGCCATTGGTGGAAGTGTATGGTGTTTGTTGTGGTGCTGAAGGCTTTTGCCGGTGTTCAGGATTTGTGACAGACCTGGGATTGGGTTGTGATTTTGGATGGAGGTCAGGGTTATGACGGGCCTGATGTTTTTGTGGAGGTAAGGCCAATGACGGGTTTGAGAGTGTGTGTGGTGGTAAGGGCTTTTATGTGCCTGTGGTGGGATGGTGGTGCTCGAGCTTTGGGTTTTAATTGGTGCTGACATGGCAATTGTTGGAACCAACAATTGCCCCCAGTATTTTTCCTTAGGACAATCTGAGCTAGAGTTCATGGCAATCGATCGGGACGATCGATTGCCCCCAGTATTTTCTTTGATTAAACATGCGAACAAGTCTCACCCTCACAGGGTCGAGGCCTATGCTTTGATGTGGTGCTCCCTAATCTACACTTGATGTGGTCGGTGTTTGCACTCATTTCTCGCTCATGGTCATAACTTCTAAACCATTGAATTCAATATTTGATGGATTTACGCATTTGATCTGTTACTTTCACGTGATTGGACACACAACTATCAAGTCGGAAGTCTTTAAAGCTTATAACGTGGCCATAGGGTGTGATGAAAGACGACGGGATCATGAAGGGATATTTGAGGTATGTGGAGCTTAAATGGGTGACCAAAGCTGCAACTTGCGTCTTCTCTCAGATTCATCTTCCTTGTCTTGAAGTCGTCTAACTGCTTCATGTTGACGTTGTTTTTGAGCTTCTGGACCTGGACTTTTGGAGTTGTCCTTTACACCATTTCTCTTTTTTTTGTCATTTGGACTTCTTCGAGGCACTTCGGGTTCGCCTTTTGTTTTATCCTTTCTTGACTTTGCCTTTGGGGTCTTGTGTTTCCCGGTTTGGGCTTCGAGAGCTGTTTTGATGTGCTCTTTTGATCCTGTGTCACTCTGGGACCATTTACGGATCACTTCGTCATGCTGATAGCGGCACTGCTTCTCTCGGACTGATGATAATGTTATCCGAGAGTCGGGCTCCTTGCTTCCTTTGGTCACCGGGTCGGGCATTCATCATTGGCTGGGTTATTTTGTGGTGTTCATATTATCGAAAAGGGATATATGAAAGGCTCAACGGGGGTGCCTAGGGTTTAATGTCAGGGTTCACAAGTTTTTTGGCCATGTGGTGCTGTACCTAGGTGCTTCGTCATTCCTGATAGTTGTGTATCCGCTCTTTGTTACTTTTCGCAGATCTAAGAGTAAATTTACAAATTATCTCCTTCGGTCAGAGTTATGCCATTTATGTCACCTTTGAATGTGGTCTTACCAGAGTCGTGTAAAAATGACACGCTCGTTCACTCATGGTTTTCCCACTCAAGACACTCTCGTGAGATTTTCACTTGGAAACTCGTTCGCACATTTAAACAAAAGATAAAAGACGACAAACTTAAACTTAGATTGCCCCCAGTATTGATTTGGGGTTTGTGACAACAACTCGATAGATGTGGACTTTGAACCTCTTTGTGGGTTGTTTGGATATTATAGGGTGAGTTGTGGTGTTTGGTTAGGCATGTTCAAATTTTTAGAAACAAAAGACAAGCCGTTCCATTGCATAGTCAGAAAATGATTGCTTCGTGATCCTTTCCTTAAAAAACTATTTTGTTTTCCTTTTTTTTTGATGAATGAAAAATGGTTTGTACAGGAGTTGTGAAAATGGAACTATGATTTTATTTATGAATCATGAAAGAAACGTAAAGATTACAATCAGAGGTGACTGAAAACTAACTAATAAGCTACTAGGAAAATTTGAAGATGCAAGAAAACAATCTGCACACTTAGAAAAATTGGACTCCTTGTTCGAGGAGGTCTTGAATCTTGTGCTTCAATGCTCGGCAATTGTCAGCATAATGGCCAGGCAACTGATGGTAGCGGCAGAATTGATTAAGATGCCTCCCCAAATGAGTGGTTCCTGGCCGAGGGGCCAGGGCTGTAGCAGGTTTCTCTTCTGAAGCTCTTCAAACGCCTGACTTGGTGCTCGGCCA
>CM041777.1:467171224-467209094 GCA_023374045.1 Limonium bicolor | reverse complement strand
CAAGATTTCTTTTCTAATTCCTCCAAATATCCACATGGGACTTAGTACAATTTTAATTCTGAAATACCCCTAACTTAAATATGGTGATTAGAATATTTTAATATAGTATTTAAAGGCCTAATAGTGCCTAAGTAATTTTTGGTAAAGAAAATAAATCCAAAAGAAGTGAGAAAAACGCTTAGAAAACGGGAAACACTAAAATAAGCGTTAAATAATCATAGAAGGTACGAGACCTCGGTTATAGTATCGTAAGGATTCCTAAGGCTTATTCATGCCTAATTAGTATACGGGAATGATTTCCGAAGAAAACGGATCCGAATAATGTATTAAAACGCTAATAGAGCTTTAGCGCACGTTTTTCGAGAAAACCCGAAAACATGATTTTAAGTGGTCAAATGAACCCATAAAAATTATAAATCATTAAATAACTATTATTAAGCATTAACGGAAGCTTAATAACCAATAAAAATAAAGAAACGAGAAAATTCCGGAAAACGGGTTCCGGGTAGTAAAACTGTAAAAAACGGGAAGTTGTGGGGTGTAAGTGCAAATAAACTAAACTAATGTGTCCCATTTAGAAATAAAAAATAAGAAAAGTAAGGTGGGTGTGTGAGGCTGTCGATTTGTCCCCCCCCCCTCTCACTCTCTTTACTCTTTCTAATTCACTAAATGACAAACCAATAAAGTAAAATAAGTACAAAAGTAAAAAAACTAGTCTCTCTCCTATCTCCTCTTCCCCTCTCTTACGATTTCACACTCCCCCACCTGATTCCTCTCTTCTTCCTTCTCTTGCTGGGCGATTTTGAAGCTCTCAAAATAGCTCCAATGGCTTCTCACTTTCTTCCTCATGCTCTAGCTCCATTTGAGCTCCAAATGTAAAATAAAATACATATTCGAACTCCTCTCTTCAAGCTCTACATTCCTATCTTTTCAAAATCCGAAAATGGGCAACTTCATCTCCATGGGTTTTGAGCACTTGAAGAATAAATGACACCATTTTGAAGCATGGAGTCTCTTCTTCCTCCTAAGGTAAAAAGTTTCAAGAAAAATCCATTTTTCCTTCATTCTCTATAGTGGCCGATTTTTGCCCTTCTTGTAATGCCTTGTTTCTTCTTTGTTTGAGCTTGGTTCAACTCTCCAATGGTGGAGGAACTCTCCTTTGTATTCAAGGCTTAAAAACCTCTCTTAAAAGCTCCAAGGTAAAAACCCTAACTAATGGTGATTTAAAACCTTCATTTAATTAGTGAAGTTTTAAGAGGTTAGAAGTTTAATTATATTCTCTTTATGTAATTTGGGTATTGGGATGGAGTTTGGTAACTCCATCCCCCACATGGCCGATTTTTGCAAGAAAAGAGAAGGAGAAGAATTGGAAAGGAAATGAAGGAAATATAAGCTCAAGGTAAGAGCTCTTCCTTAATGCTAAAATTTAATGCATTAGAATAATGGGAATGGGTAAACCAATTTAAAGAAACCAAAATAATGTATTAGAATTGTAGTTGTGAAAGTTTGGGTATTTGTAAACAAGTATGTGGATTGTAGGCCTTAGAGCCAAAGAATTGTGTATGTGTATTGATACGGTGTTTTGAGGAAGTAATGATGTATTAAGATTGCTTGTATTGCTGGTAGGACCCTTGTATGGGTGTGGCTAGAATAGGAATGATTTTGGTGATAATGGGTATGTGTGGATAAGTGAGAATTGTAGGTGAACCATGGCAAAATTTTGGTAGGAATATGTACATTTATGGGTGACTTGGTGAATGGGAGAACCAAGGTATGTATTGGGGATAATAGAGATGTTTAATGACCATGGAGTAGTAGTTGTAGTATAAGAAGGAAAGGATAAAATCTGTAGCAAGAAGTGTAGTAAAACATTGTAGAAACTAGAGAAAAACTAGTGTGCAAGATTTTGTAAAAATAGAGTTGGAACTTGGGTGTAGGTAGTGTAATGGCTTGGAAACGAATTGGCATGGGAAGGTGAGGTATTTAGAATGCTAGGAATGGCATTGTTTGAGGAAGTATTGGATGGGAGAATTGAATTTTAAAATCTGTAGCATAAGTGTAACAAAAACTGTTACATGTGTTGAAGAAGAAGTAAGGAAATTGTGTAAGTTGATTTAGGATTGAGAAATGAATTTGATTGATGAACTAAGGTGAATTAGAGGATTTAATTAGTGTTTAAACATGTAGGAAACATGTGGAAATGACTAGGAAAAGATTGGGTGAGAATTGAGGTGAATTTAGAATTCAAAGTAGATAATTAAAAGGGGTTCTGCAGCCGACCCACCCAGGCGACCTACCCTAGCCTGGGTCGGTCGGACTAAATTCTGTAACCCGGGTGCTCTCTGCAGCCGACCCACCCAGGCAACCTACCCAGAGTGGGTCGGTCGGCCTTTATAAAAAAAAAATTAAATCAAAATTATATATATATAATATATATATCTACATACACACATATATATGTATAAGTAAGACATTAGTGCTAGAATAATGAAGGTAAGAAAGTTAAACACATAAGAGAAAAACTAAGTATAACGGGACGACGGGGTAAGCACGGGAGTAGTGATTATTTGTGTATCGTATGAACATAGTATTAATAATAATGTTCGAAACATTATCAGTGGATCAAGTATGAACCGAGCAATGTGAGGCGACCCGGTAAAGTTAAACCATGGTGTAAGGTATGATTTTCTCATGCCCCGTATGCTAACCGAGTTACGTTGCTTTGTGTGTTGTATGCCGGCTAATCAAGACTAAAGCATGAAAATGGTTTATTGCCTTTCGTTGTATGTCTTGTGAATGTTGTGTGAGCTAACCATTCTTGATTGATTGTATGGCTTCACTTAGTGCGTAGACCGACTCCTAAGTGAGTCTAGTTGTGTAGTGACTCGCAGTAAGAGTCACGTTGTAAACTAATAGAACCGTAGAAACGCGCTAAATTAACAAACCAATAACCGGTAACACAAATCAAGGAACTCACTAGAATGTGAGAGAGTGTACGGGAGTAACCTCCCGATAACGGTAGGAGAACCGAAACGAATAATCCACAAACCATAAGTAGTGGAAGAGTATAAGTAACCTCTATTAGAGGAACTAATCTTGGTGCAAGACATGAACCATGAGAGTAGTAAGGAATGATGAGGGATCTCCAAACCCCTTAGCAATTAGTCGACCCATTATGAGAGGACCCGACTGATGTAAGTAATGTCCCGAACTTGAGAGTATTCGATATGTTGGGGAAACCCTTAAATCTGAGGATACTAGTCGATGGTAATTCCCTAAGCTAGTGGAGGTTATCAAGAGAGATACTCCTAGGCTAATCCATGAGATTGTAAGATACTCCAAGAGAGAGTGTTGGGAATTTGAGTAGTCCGGTAAGAACGAACATTTGAGTATTTGAGGAGCTAAGCGTATAGCCCTCGTATTGTAGGCCCGGTGGCGAGTCTTGTGTATGACTCCGCCCGGTGGCCAAAGTAATGAGTATCGAGTATTGCGTATGTATGAGTAAGGTAACGGGTATTGAGTAAGAAGCAAGTACGAGTATGTAATAAGTACCGAGTATTGAGTATGTATGAGTAAGTATTGAGTATCGAGTACATATGAGTAAGTAAGGAGTATTGAGTAGTGAGTATGCACAAGTATGGTAACGAGTATAGAGTGAGGATCGTGTACGAGTAAGGTATTGAACATGGAGTGATGAGTATGCAAGAGTAAGGAGTAGGTAAGTAGAGTAGCGAATATCGAACACAGTACGAAGAGTAATGAATGAATAACAAATACGAATGGTTGACTATCGAACTGTCTTCCTTAGTAAGTATTGAACTTGTATGTGTATGTAGGTATTGTTGTTTGTATTGTTGTAGCATGAGTATGCATGTATGCATGTAAAATGAACTCCATGTATATCCGACCAAAAGTAGTCGGCGTACCGCGGTTAGCACGCGGTATATGCGAATTTCATATGCAGCGTAAGCTGACCCCCTAGGGGGAACGTTTTTAGTGTGCAGGTACTCGAAGCTGACCACCGTTCGCGAGAGTAGGACGGGGACTGCTATGTAAGCATGGGTAGTTGAATTATGGGATTTGTATTTGTAATGTATTGTGAATTGGATGTCCAACCTGAATCGGTAAATTAAGGATTGTAGTAAACTCGGTATAGTATTGTATTGGAGATGTATTTGAATTATGGTTTAGTATGCAAGGGGAAGTATTGTATTGTGTAGAGCACTCGGTATGTTCATATTCATCAGACCGATAGTATGTAGTATTGTAACTCGCCTTGTTAGTCACGTGGGTGACTAACGGCATTGTACACCCGCCGTTGAGCATGTAATGTCCGCTGCGAAGGTAAGTATTTGTACAGTAATGACGGTATTAGCGGTAGGGGTGTTACAAAAAGTGGTATCAGAGCGAAGTATCGCTCTGATGGATGAAATACCGAGTTTAGGAAAATACCGAGTTAGGAATTAGAAACTTAGGGCTAAGGGTTGAGTGTTGGCGTGTGAGGTGTGCTAGTTAGGACCTTCCGTGTGAATCGGAAACCTACAACAACCATACCCCGCCCTCCGCAACCCACGGTATTAAGTTGGGAGAATAACGCCAGAGAGATGGAAAGACCTCTCACACTCGGGTAACACCCGATCTGGCAGTTGAAAGTAAACCTTATTAGAGAAAGAACTTGTGATATGGTAGAGTCCAAGTACTGGAAGTCCCGAAGACGGTTTCCATTGAACGACAAGGACCGCACTTAATGGCAGAGAAATGAAGATCCTAAACACAAGGATGATGGAATTTATGGCACCATGGGGCGACATGCTTCGCAGTCGCGAGAACCATGAGTAGCCAACAAGAAGAGAAGCACAATCGCGCAATGCAGCAAGAAGATAGAGTAACGAACCCGAGACAAGAGAGTCTGCGGACGGTAATACTTGATAATACCAACAACGGTATACAAACCGACTAAGGAATTAGTCGAGGTTGGATCAATACCAAACCTACACCAAGAGGCTGTAATAACCGAACAACATAGTTCAGATAACTATGAAAGTATTCATAGGACATACACCTATAGGGCTACAACGTGGTTCCTAAGGATAAGTCAAATCTCGTTAACCACAGTGAAGGTGTGAGACACCCGGATTGACGACAATCATGTCAAGTACACTGGGAAGCGACTTAGGATATTGATCACCAAGATCAAAAGATCAAAGGAAGGTCTAATAAAACCACCAATCATGGATGGAAACGATACCGTAACCGGTATACGTTAACCGAAAAACAACCTACCCGCGCACTTGCCCAGGGCAAGTGCAGCAACTACAAGACGGTTGGAAGACTTTTAACAACCTGCAAATACTTGCTAAAGTACCGCTATGACGAATGGAGCAAATACAGGATCACCAATCCTAAGGATGTTAAATAACGAACCCTCGGGAAGGCCTAACGGCCCGACCATTGTATTAAGGACATACCAATCAGCAAGAAGCTGAACTTGGTCAAACGCAAACATGGCAACGCCATGAAGAATTTCTTTAACACCGAACTGTTATTTCAAAACCAGAATTTTTCTTTCAAAATCACAAACTCTTCTTTTAAACCTCGGATTTTAAGAACCGAACCGACGGAATATCGGTGAGTATCATAGAATGATACAAGAGGAGTTGACAATAGAATACTTCACCTAGGCGTGTGACGAACACTACGAGTGTACCCAAATGCGGGATGTGGGACGACCGCACTCCGAAGGAGCTTGCGGGCCTGACATATAGTTAGGTAAGTGGTAACGTGCCAAGACGGTACCCCACGTATGTATACATGTAGTGTACGAAACACGGGAAGTAGTCAGCTCTGTTCTACGGACCATAAGTAAATTTAAAACAGAACAGTTGGATACCTCAACCGAACAAAGGAAACTCAGATAAGTTACAAGCTAAGGCCCCCCCCCTCATCCCCTCCCCACCCATCATTAGCTGACGAGTCAAGAACCTACTCCAGGAGGATGATTAAGAGTTGAAAGTGAAAAAAGCATAACAACGGGATAAGACATTGGATATGTCTCGAGGATATCAAGTAAAGCATGATAACTGAAGGAATACCCAGTCAAACACTGTAAGGCAAATGCCTAACATGGACACATCAGTGTTCAATGAACGGGATGGAATTCCCAGAAACAACTAACCACAAACACACAGGGTGATGTTATAAGGTACAGATACATTCATCACGGAAGGGATATCAAATCCGCTACAACATAAGGAAAAACACCAATGGTCTACCCTAAGAACGGGAGACTTTATAACCCTAACGGGATAGCTCAGATCCAGAACCGCAAGGTAGGACAATAAACTGAACATACTCATAAGTGTCAGATGCTACCGTATAATCGGTACTACCAGGAGCAATCCATAAAGGGATCCAGTAAACACAGTCGAACGAGATGTCGTGGTAACAAACCACAATTGGAATGAACATCCGGTTAGGACACCGAAGGGATCCCATTGGCAGGGGATACCCCAAATTAATAAATGGTATCGATCAATATCAAGATACAAAAAGGGTCTCCAACAAACGGAAGCGTGATGCGACGATCTTATCATGGAGCCCAGTATCACCTCCAAGCCATTCTATGGTATACGGAGAAGTAACCAATTGGAACAGCCTATGATGAGCAGAGCTCTAGGCAATATGGCTAGTAGGCCATGAAACTATTACCACAAACAACCCAACGGTTGCAAAACTTTTGTGAACCATATGGAAGGTTGTCAAGGACGACACCGATAAAAGAGTAACAACCGATGAATGAGGACGCCCCTCATAATGTGAGACCACAAGAGTGGAACACATGGATCCCAAGAAGGGGATACCACCAGTAACTGTCGGGAAATATATTCCTTCAGAACTACTAGTGTAGTCAAGCTTGAGCATACAACTATTGTCAAGCAACGTGAAATAAGCTTCAAATCAATTGTTGACAACCAAGGAATAACGGTTATAAACCAATGATGCTCGGAGAGCTCAGGAAAAAAGTAATACCATATCAGTATTTGCTTTACACGGGGGGGGGGGGGGGGGGGGGGGGGGGGGGGGCAAATACGGGGGAACCATTGTATAAATGATAGAGATGCATGAGCTGAAGCTAGCAACAGTGGATGCCATGTAAACCAATACTGTGGAATCAGTAAGAACATGGTGCGCAACAGACGACCAATGTATATGAGTAGTCACCAATGCTATGGAATTGTTAACACGAGATGGTAGACAGACCGGGCAACAAGCCAGAAGTTTGCACCAAGTGATGAAGCACCACCTGAAAGAGTAACGATCAGTCCTATTGCGACCTCATAAGAGAGTTACTGCCAAGAGTTTACACCTCTACACTCTATAGGACTGAGTGTTTTGGTATTGCACTTGTGCAGTTAATGATCGAGTGGGATAGCTAGGAATATGGGAAAATGTAAATCGTGGTAAAACCTTCCTTTCACCAGCAAACATGGCATAAGCCAGACAAGCAAAAGCTTAGAAACAAACCGTGCGGCCTAAGGCCAAAGAAGCACGAAGAGGGTGAAACACACCAACAATCACAAGATGTGAATTCCATTGGAATAAAAGTGAAAGGAGACTTAAGAAAGTCACAAGGACCGACGCATTGAAAATGCAAGGTCATACAAGTAAAGAACACTTGTAATGAACCAGAGAAACTGGTATAGTTCAGAAGCTACTAACAATAGAGGAAGCACTACAACTAAGTAGTGACTTAACCTCACCCGACAACAAGTCGGAGGAGCCAAGTGAAAGATCACTACAAACACAACAGTATGTATATAGATGGCCAGGGATCTGGTTATGAAGCTAAAACTCACTGAGTTTATGCACGGGAAAGAACACCACACTTGGTCAATAAACCTTATTCCCACAATAAGAGGGATAAAAAGGTGATGCGTAGCACGTTAAGGATAACAAGAAGGGCGAATAACCCAAGTTATCAGGTCGCGCAGCAGAAGCTAGTGGGCCCAGAATTCCAAGAGAAATACACCTAGAACCAAACCCGGTTAAGAGTTAAATAAACTCCGATGGAAATTCTTGATGCAGGGACTAACCGACAGTACGGTTAAGACCCGTTGATCAAGGAACATTGTATAATAGACCGCATGGAAACTGAACCACTCCATGACGGCTGAATGCCTTCGACCAATGTCCAATGTTGACACATGGTAGATTACGTGGGCGTAATCCCTTTTAAGGGGGGTAGAGCGAAAACCGCGAAATGTATGTTTTACGTGATAGGTGCGTAAACTACAATGCGCATAGCGCAAAAGTATTTGTTGTAATGATTGATACTTATGTTACATAAACATTTGTATTCACTCATCGTGTAATTGTGGTATTTGGGAAATAAGATCAGGAAAGGAGTAGAGGAACTCCAGGGGAATGAGGACCCCGATTGGTAATAGTATGAGGAATGAGTATGTATGGGAGACTTGAGGAGTATAAATCGGTTTGGAACCGATGTATGTAATGAGTATAAATCGGTATACAACCGATGTATTTTATGAGTATAAATTTGGTATAGCAAATTAATGGGATATTACACCCATGAATTTCTTGAGTATAGTAGTTGGAGAAGATGTAGTAATGACGGATGAAATGATTAGTAAGTAAGTAAGTGAATCATATGAACTGGAAAATGTATGTGTATGATTATGAGTAGCAAGATTAAAAAGATAGAAAACGAAATAATGTTTGACAATCTGTCTGTTTGTATTGAGGTGGGAAGTGGAACTTGATTTGCTAGCAATCAAGGGAAGCCGAACACAAATTGGGGTGGAAGGATAATTCAACATCAATGCTGATCACATTGGGGTTGAAGGACTCTGGAAGCTCCTTAAGTGGTCACAGTAATAACACTAGTAATAGGTGTAATAATCATAAATGGATTTGGGAGATGTATGCAAGTCTTCAAAACGAATTTCCAAAACTAATTTGGTACAATGTTTTCTATAAAATTGAGAATGAGGATCGGTTTGAAACCGCTCCCACGGGCGCTAGTGGATCTTCCATGCCTAGGCACGGGTATCCGGTCGAAACCATAGGAGGAGAAGCTAGTTTTGAGTCGGTGGGAGTGTTGATTAGTTTTGAAACCACTACACCGGTTGTACGGTAACAGTGTGTGTGTGTTTTTTTTTTTCCAAAGGCACTGGGGCAGCGTAGTCCCGAAGTAAGTATGCGTAAGTATGAGTAAAGTATGAGTAAGTAAGTATGAGTAAGTGCCTGAGGATCTCTATATGTGCAAATGAATTTGATCAGAACCAAAGGACCGTAGAGCCAGAAAGCGTAAGTGCTCGAGTCATGACGGCCGTGAACCAGAAAGCGTAAGTGTTCAAACGTGACCGGTACCTGAGGGATCACTCGCCATTGGGGGAGGATTGTACCTAATTGTCTGCGGATGGACCCCCTTGGAGAGAAGTAAAACGGATATTTTTGATTGCTATGCATGCAGTGACATGCTGTTTGGATGCGTAGTATGCATCATGTCAGACATTTGGAGTTTGACAAGTTATATGTAGAGGTCATAACCTTAGCATAGAGTATATGTACGAGTAACAGTATTAGATTCACCAACTTTGAGGGCAAAGTTCTTTAAGGGGGGTAGATTGAAATACCCCTAACTTAAATATGGTGATTAGAATATTTTAATATAGTATTTAAAGGCCTAATAGTGCCTAAGTAATTTTTGGTAAAGAAAATAAATCCAAAAGAAGTGAGAAAAACGCTTAGAAAACGGGAAACGCTAAAATAAGCGTTAAATAACCATAGGAGGTACGAGACCTCGGTTATAGTATCGTAAGGATTCCTAAGGCTTATTCATGCCTAATTAGTATACGGGAATGATTCCCGAAGAAAACGGATCCGAATAATGTATTAAAACGCTAATAGAGCTTTAGCGCACGTTTTTCGAGAAAACCCGAAAACATGATTTTAAGTGGTCAAATGAACCCGTAAAAATTATAAATCATTAAATAACTATTATTAAGCATTAACGGAAGCTTAATAACCAATAAAAATAAAGAAACGAGAAAATTCCGGAAAACGGGTTCCGGGTAGTAAAACTGTCAAAAACGGGAAGTTGTGGGGTGTAAGTGCAAATAAACTAAACTAATGTGTCCCATTTAGAAATAAAAAATCAGAAAAGTAAGGTGGGTGTGTGAGGCTGTCGATTTGTCCCCCCCCCCCCTCTCACTCTCTTTACTCTTTCTAATTCACTAAATGACAAACCAATAAAGTAAAACAAGTACAAAAGTAAAAAAACTAGTCTCTCTCCTATCTCCTCTTCCCCTCTCTTACGATTTCACACTCCCCCACCTGATTCCTCTCTTCTTCCTTCTCTTGCTGGGCGATTTTGAAGCTCTCAAAATAGCTCCAATGGCTTCTCACTTTCTTCCTCATGCTCTAGCTCCATTTGAGCTCCAAATGTAAAATAAAATACAAAATACATATTCGAACTCCTCTCTTCAAGCTCTACATTCCTATCTTTTCAAAATCCGAAAATGGGCAACTTCATCTCCATGGGTTTTGAGCACTTGAAGAATAAATGACACCATTTCAAAGCATGGAGTCTCCTCTTCCTCCTAAGGTAAAAAGTTTCAAGAAAAATCCATTTTTCCTTCATTCTCTATAGTGGCCGATTTTTGCCCTTCTTGTAATGCCTTGTTTCTTCTTTGTTTGAGCTTGGTTCAACTCTCCAATGGTGGAGGAACTCTCCTTTGTATTCAAGGCTTAAAAACCTCTCTTAAAAGCTCCAAGGTAAAAACCCTAACTAATGGTGATTTAAAACCTTCATTTAATTAGTGAAGTTTTAAGAGGTTAGAAGTTTAATTATATTCTCTTTATGTAATTTGGGTGTTGGGATGGAGTTTGGTAACTCCATCCCCCACATGGCCGATTTTTGCAAGAAAAAGAGAAGGAGAAGAATTGGAAAGGAAATGAAGGAAATATAAGCTCAAGGTAAGAGCTCTTCCTTAATGCTAAAATTTAATGCATTAGAATAATGGGAATGGGTAAACCAATTTAAAGAAACCAAAATAATGTATTAGAATTGTAGTTGTGAAAGTTTGGGTATTTGTAAACAAGTATGTGGATTGTAGGCCTTAGAGCCAAAGAATTGTGTATGTGTATTGATACGGTGTTTTGAGGAAGTAATGATGTATTAAGATTGCTTGTATTGCTGGTAGGACCCTTGTATGGGTGTGGCTAGAATAGGAATGATTTTGGTGATAATGGGTATGTGTGGATAAGTGAGAATTGTAGGTGAACCATGGCAAAATTTTGGTAGGAATATGTACATTTATGGGTGACTTGGTGAATGGGAGAACCAAGGTATGTATTGGGGATAATAGAGATGTTTAATGACCATGGAGTAGTAGTTGTAGTATAAGAAGGAAAGGATATAAAATCTGTAGCAAGAAGTGTAGTAAAACATTGTAGAAACTAGAGAAAAACTAGTGTGCAAGATTTTGTAAAAATAGAGTTGGAACTTGGGTGTAGGTAGTGTAATGGCTTGGAAACGAATTGGCATGGGAAGGTGAGGTATTTAGAATGCTAGGAATGGCATTGTTTGAGGAAGTATTGGATGGGAGAATTGAATTTTAAAATCTGTAGCATAAGTGTAACAAAAACTGTTACATGTGTTGAAGAAGAAGTAAGGAAATTGTGTAAGTTGATTTAGGATTGAGAAATGAATTTGATTGATGAACTAAGGTGAATTAGAGGATTTAATTAGTGTTTAAACATGTAGGAAACATGTGGAAATGACTAGGAAAAGATTGGGTGAGAATTGAGGTGAATTTAGAATTCAAAGTAGATAATTAAAAGGGGTTCTGCAGCCGACCCACCCAGGCGACCTACCCTAGCCTGGGTCGGTCGGACTAAATTCTGTAACCCGGGTGCTCTCTGCAGCCGACCCACCCAGGCAACCTACCCAGAGTGGGTCGGTCGGCCTTTATAAAAAAAAATTAAATCAAAATATAATATATATATATATATATATATATCTACATACACACATATATATGTATAAGTAAGACATTAGTGCTAGAATAATGAAGGTAAGAAAGTTAAACACATAAGAGAAAAACTAAGTATAACGGGACGACGGGGTAAGCACGGGAGTAGTGATTATTTGTGTATCGTATGAACATAGTATTAATAATAATGTTCGAAACATTATCAGTGGATCAAGTATGAACCGAGCAATGTGAGGCGACCCGGTAAAGTTAAACCATGGTGTAAGGTATGATTTTCTCATGCCCCGTATGCTAACCGAGTTACGTTGCTTTGTGTGTTGTATGCCGGCTAATCAAGACTAAAGCATGAAAATGGTTTATTGCCTTTCGTTGTATGTCTTGTGAATGTTGTGTGAGCTAACCATTCTTGATTGATTGTATGGCTTCACTTAGTGCGTAGACCGACTCCTAAGTGAGTCTAGTTGTGTAGTGACTCGCAGTAAGAGTCACGTTGTAAACTAATAGAACCGTAGAAACGCGCTAAATTAACAAACCAATAACCGGTAACACAAATCAAGGAACTCACTAGAATGTGAGAGAGTGTACGGGAGTAGTAACCTCCCGATAACGGTAGGAGAACCGAAACGAATAATCCACAAACCATAAGTAGTGGAAGAGTATAAGTAACCTCTATTAGAGGAACTAATCTTGGTGCAAGACATGAACCATGAGAGTAGTAAGGAATGATGAGGGATCTCCAAACCCTTAGCAATTAGTCGACCCATTATGAGAGGACCGACTGATGTAAGTAATGTCCCGAACTTGAGAGTATTCGATATGTTGGGAAACCCTTAAATCTGAGGATACTAGTCGATGGTAATTCCTAAGCTAGTGGAGGTTATCAAGAGAGATACTCCTAGGCTAATCCATGAGATTGTAAGATACTCCAAGAGAGGAGTGTTGGGAATTTGAGTAGTCCGGTAAGAACGAACATTTGAGTATTTGAGGAGCTAAGCGTATAGCCCTGTATTGTAGGCCCGGTGGCGAGTCTTGTGTATGACTCCGCCCGGTGGCCAAAGTAATGAGTATCGAGTATTGCGTATGTATGAGTAAGGTAACGGTATTGAGTAAGAAGCAAGTACGAGTATGTAATAAGTACCGAGTATTGAGTATGTATGAGTAAGTATTGAGTATCGAGTACATATGAGTAAGTAAGGAGTATTGAGTAGTGAGTATGCACAAGTATGGTAACGAGTATAGAGTGAGGATCGTGTACGAGTAAGGTATTGAACATGGAGTGATGAGTATACAAGAGTAAGGAGTAGGTATGAGTAGAGTAGCGAATATCGAACACAGTACGAAGAGTAATGAATGAATAACAAATACGAATGGTTGACTATCGAAATGTCTTCCTTAGTAAGTATTGAACTTGTATGTGTATGTAGGTATTGTTGTTTGTATTGTTGTAGCATGAGTATGTATGTATGCATGTAAAATGAACTCCATGTATATCCGACCAAAAGTAGTCGGCGTACCGCGGTTAGCACGCGGTATATGCGAATTTCATATGCAGCGTAAGCTGACCCCCTAGGGGGAACGTTTTTAGTGTGCAGGTACTCGAAGCTGACCACCGTTCGCGAGAGTAGGACGGGGACTGCTATGTAAGCATGGGTAGTTGAATTATGGGATTTGTATTTGTAATGTATTGTGAATTGGATGTCCAACCTGAATCGGTAAATTAAGGATTGTAGTAAACTCGGTATAGTATTGTATTGGAGATGTATTTGAATTATGGTTTAGTATGCAAGGGGAAGTATTGTATTGTGTAGAGCACTCGGTATGTTCATATTCATCAGACCGATAGTATGTAGTATTGTAACTCGCCTTGTTAGTCACGTGGGTGACTAACGGCATTGTACACCCGCCGTTGAGCATGTAATGTCCGCCGCGAAGGTAAGTATTTGTACAGTAATGACGGTATTAGCGGTAGGGGTGTTACAAATTCGAATAAGGACACTATATTTTCGGTTATTCTCATTACACCTTAATAATTTTATAAACTTTACGTTTCACCCCTAATTACATTATATTATGTAGTTTTAATTCCTTTTTTTATTAAATTATAATTTCACCCCTATAGCTTCGGTAATTACTACTTGGACACATTTATTTTCCGGTTTTGCACTAAACTTCTCTATATTTAGTTTCACCCCTTAAATCTTATAACATTTACATAGTATTATATAATCTATAGTTTAATATTTATTCCTAGTTAATTCTGAATTTCCCCCTAATATTTTTGGTTTTACACAACAACCCCTATATCATTTTGGTTTTAACACCTAACTTTCACAAATTACATTTTCACCCTAAAACTTTAATAAACTTTATATTCTATGTTATTATTTATTTCTAACTCAAATTTTGGGTCAACACTTTGACCAATACCTAATTTAATTCCTAATACACTAATATACTCAGAATGTTACATAAGTCACGGCTGGGCACTATTTTCTAGATTTTATAATTTAGCCCCAAAACTTTGTAATTTGTCACATTAACTCCTTAACACTTATCTAATTTACCCAAAACTTATAATATAACCTAATAATAATATTTAGGTCAATATTATCTCTAAATTATAGTAGACTTTCGGAATTTTACCAACCATACCACAAACTTTATAAAAATTACATTTTTAACCACATAACTTAGTAAACTTGTCATTTTAAACCTTTAACACTTAGCTAAAATATCCAAAACTTATAATATAAGTTTATAATCATATTTGGGTCATTATAACCCTTCAATTACAGTTAACTCTCGGCCATTTACAGATTTGGCACTTAACTTTATAAAAATCACAATTTAGCAACATAACTTAATAAACTTGTTATTTAAACACCTAAAATTTATTTTAACTTATCCAAAATTATAATATAAGTTTATAAACATAATTATATCATTATAACCCATTTTATACAGAGACAATTCGGCCCTATACATATCTAGCCACATACTTTTCAAAAATTGCATTTTAGCCTTTTTACTTATTCCTTTGTACATATAAGTCTTTTTAACTTAAATTAATGTTTTAATCTTGTCCTAAACATGTTAACAACTCAAAAATACAGAAACAAGGCAGTGGGATCTCGGCCTTAATGATTACAACACCAAAACATCATTAAAATGACATAAATCCCTAGTTTTAGGAGTTTACCTCCTAATGCTCCAAAGTTGATTTTCTAAAGAGGCTTGTAGGTTGAAGTTCTCTTGATTTCCAGCCCTAAATTACAGAGGAGAACCCATTAACACTTTGTATAAGTTTATGGCTTAATGAAACCTTTAACCACCAAGGATTAATCCCAACTTTTACCTTTCCAAAATATGACTTCCTCCCACTTGTTCTTCTTGGTTTTGGTTCAGTTTTGGGTGTTTAGGGACTCCAAAATTTCAGCCATGTTACAAGGAAGAATAAATTTTAAGGGTTAGAACTTCCTATACTCCATAATCAATATAAAGCCTTAAAGCACAAAAATGGGGTTTAAGTGTTGTTCTCACCTTAAGGAGTCAAAATGGAGACTTGGCTGCTCCAAAGTTTCGGCCTTGCCTAGGGGGAAAACTTAGAGGCGAGTTCTTGGTAGATACATGGAAGAAACATAGATTAAACACCAAAAATCTAGTTTTTGGAGAGATTTACCTTAGTATAACCCTAGGAGATTTCGGCCCCTTCTTGAAGATGGAAGAAGCTCCAAGTTTGAGCATGAAACAAGTGAGGAAAAATGAGTTAGATAGGCTGGAACTTTCGGCCATATTGAAGGAGGAAGGAAAAATGGAGTTTTAGAGCACCGTTTTACCTTTTGAGATGAAGAGACTTAGTCTAGCCCCATGTCCATGTTAGTGCCGAGTTGATTTGCCTTGAGAAGTGCTGGAACTTTATGATTTTTGTTTGGAGTTTGTAGATCTATAATCTCCTTGAGGAGTAGGTGAAGAAAATGGAAGTTTTTGTGAGAAAGGAGCTTAGAACATTAAACCACCATGGATGACAAGCTTGAGGTTGAAGATGGGAGAAAGGAGGGTGAGAGAACGGAACACACATGAGAGAGAATCAGATTTTCTCTAATCTTTACCTAATGTGTTTCTTAAGTGAGAGAGGAGTCACAAGATTATGCCATGTCATCAATCCCTTACTAATTGCCCCTACTTTTAATCTAAGCCATTGGATGGCTCTCTTGCCACTTAAATTTCCGCCCCCCATGTAGTATAGAGGGGTATTTGAGTCTTTGTTTGTGTTTTCCAATATTAAGGCTTATAAGTTGTACATTATGACTTGTTTTATGTGTTAGATTGTAACATATGTTGTTATCTTGTATTAATGTGTGTTTATAGGTGATATCAACCTTATAAACTGTTGTTACAATACAAATTATGGTATATAATCTTTTCTCATGATTTAGGTATTTAATTTTTGCCTTAATGTATTATATGTCACATTAATCTTAGGAGTATAATTTCTCCTTATAATTGTTCTCTTATTTAATCCATTATCTATGTATGGTTTTAAGCTTATTTGGACTATATATTATTTATCCAAGTATATATATTAAGAGGTTGTATATTTCCTTAATGGATTTAAGGTTTATTAGTCTTTATGATTTAATGACTAACCTTTGATTAAACCCCTCAATTAAATTAATCCCTTATTAATTAATGTAATTAAGGTTTGGGGTTCGGTATTTCACTGTACTACTTCGTATCTTTTGTTGATTGAACATTTATATTATGTTTGCTTATATTATGGGATTAATGAGTACAACTCTTTATGAAATTGCATATTACAGGTGGATACGAATAAAATGTATTATATGTCAAAAATTATAGGTGAAAATATATTACAAATTAAAATATTAAATATTTTTTAAAAAAATTAACGCAGTTTAGTGACAGAATTTCCGTCGCTAAACGTTAATAAAAAAACCATATTTTCGTTGCCAAATTAGCGACGGGTGTGTTCCCTCTCTAATCCGTCGCTAACGGTGTTTTAGCGACAAACTACGTCGTCCGACGTGAATTTGGATTAGCGACGACTCATTTAGAGACGGATTTGTCCGTCCAAGACTGAGAAAGAAATGAAAATCAATTCAATACTTGTTTAAGGGGAGAAGAGGCTAATTCTGGATGGAAAATACAGTCATTAAGCATACTTTCGGGGCTTCGTTTTTCTCCTTTCTTTCGTGAAGGCAGGCATCTGAAAAGGTCTCTCGTTGCTAATCTGCTGTTTTCTAGTAGTGATCTTTATATGCTTTAAAAGAATCTAATTTTTTTTTATAAAAGCTACAGGCTGAGACTAATTATGAAATTTTAACCATAGAAAAAGATGGATTTTTATGAATTTTTAGAGTTGGAATCAGGTTATTTCGATAAATAACCAATTAGATAAAAATGTTACAATATGTCACATCCCATAATTCATAACTTATTTTTGGAAATTCAAAATTATGAAACTCCAACAGGGTTAGTCTCTAAAAATCATCCTCTATCCTGTGTTAACATTTCATGACATTTTGACTTGATTTAGGTATTTTCCATAGGAGAGAGAGAGAGAGCGAAATATTTAAGAATGTTTGAATTTCTCTTTTAAAATTTTGGGTTAAGGTTCTGAATAAATTTTTTTCAGGGGTATGACTATGTGTAGTCATGTTAATCATATGACAATTTAATTTTAAATTTTAGAGACCTTTTCTTTTTATTTCGAGGCTATTTCATGTGTTCATTAATAAGAAAATCAACTTATTATGTGAATTGAATGCTACATTTTCAGAACATGTGGCCTACATGTCAAATTGTGTTTATGGGGTCAATCCGTTAGACATACATATTAAGTTAACAAATATATAATTGTACTGAGATCTTTCACTTTACAATGTACACTATAAAAACTACTTAGAAAGACATAAAAAAACACCAATAAGTCTTTATAATATGAGAAATAACCTAAAAATTTTAAACCTAACCGGAAACTCGATAGCCGCATTAGACTACACTCACCCTAGGGGTGACAATGGGTCGGGTGGAACATCATTTGTATCCATCACCCGGTTCTATCGGTCCACCCGTCACTCGACCCGTTCCTAGTTAACTATCACCCGTGAGTTATACGGGTGGAAATATTTCTTATATATTGTAATAATTTTTTTGGAATATATTAAGGTTGAACTACAAATTTGTAGTAATTTTCGAGATCTAGGAATATTTTATCAGGAAATTCCATAATTTAAAGTGTAATTCATATAAATGTTAAGAGTGTAGTTGAAATTTTATAGAAACTGTAGGGTTAAACTACAAACTAGTGATAAATAGGTGATGAGTTAGGACATCCACCGGGGTGTGGATTACACCCTTTTGTGTTAGATTGAAAATAAAAAACTTTTATGGTGTGGATTCACCCTTTTCTCTTTCATTGTTCCTTAATTATGTAACACCTTAAAAACAAAATTACCATTGACTATAACTCTATAACAACAATAAAAAAAACAAGTCCTCATAGAATGCTAAAGTAAAAATAGTGGATGAGAAGAGGAAAATGTTAAGACTCTACCATTGTAGAGATTAGTAGATTATTCGAGATTCTTATATAATAAAGTATATATTTTGATGGCATGACACCTAGGAATGTGCTGAGAAACTCACGACCATCGTGCACACCCTTAGGTGATGAATAAAAAAACATCACCTAAATCCGATCCGACCCATCACCCGATTCATCTATCATCCGCTTTCACATATTTATTTTGGATTTTATTCATTTACTAGGATTGGGTAAATGGGATATAGCGGTTTGGCAACTCACTTGATACTAGGGATGTCAATTTTAAGTGGATACCTACTAACCCCATCCATCTAGTTTAAATAAATGAATGAAAACCCGAAATAAAAAGATGATAGATGGATGATAACCGGGTGACAGACCCAGGTGATAACTTTTCTTCCACCACCTGATTCATCACCCGGGTGATGGTGCACCTTATTTTAATGTGCACTTGCTCAAGTAATTTTTTTCTTCTAGTGATCAAACATCCTTTGAATCTCACACATCAGTGTTTTCTATAAAGAATCTCATTTATTAACTGTTTTTACAGAACGATCAACCATACTTAGACGATTTTGTCATTACTAATAATAAATAACTTTTTATAGTTTTAGATTAGTTTGATACTTTATATTAGAGAATGTTATTATCTTTAAATCAATAATTAATTTGATATTGATTAAGTTTATAAATCTAAATGGTAACATTCTCGTGTTATGACTACATTTTATGTTCTCGATGAAGAAGGAAATATTTTTAAACTAAAGTTTTATATTCTTAATGAACTGAAGTATTTTACTCAAATAAAAATTTAATCCGAGTATCACTTAGTTCACCTGAATCAACGGCGGATGACGAATGATGCATACATGATGATAAATAATAAAGTGATCGATAGATAGATGATGGATGGTACATTCGGGTGATGGTTGCTGGTGTTGCTCTAGCGAAGATCCATTAAGATTAGAGATGTCAATGGATCGGGTTCGGGTCGGATGAAGCATCACCCGCATCAGCCGGATATAGTATCCATCATCCGTCTATCCGTCACCTGTTTATTCTTCATCCGTCATCATCCATCCATCATCCACGGGTGATTCGGGCGGATCGAGTGATAATCGGGTGAAACTTTTCTATATCATAAACAATAATTTTCTAGTATGACAATAAATATAAATATTTTCTGTATTGCTCTAGGTAAAATTTCCGTATTTTAAGAAAATCCACTTTCAGATAATAAGAAACTAAACATGTAGAGTATCATGTGCGTTGTATGCGAGAGAAAATAAAAATGGACCGTAAATTATAACTCTAGAACTATTTTTTTTTACATTTTTTTGAAAACTTCTTTAAGATTTTTTTTAGTTACATAAAATAAAACAAGGTGTAACTTTAAACAGATGACGGGCTGGGTGATAAACGGATGACGGATCGGGTGACGGATGAAAATTGTCATCCGTCACCCGACTCGGCTTGTCACCCGAGCATCCGTTACCCGATCCATCATCCGTTCAATTTAAGTTTTCATTCATTTATTTAAATCGAATAAATCGAATTAGCGGAAATCCGTTTAAAATTGTCATCCATTCCCACAAGATACTACTGGCATTGGCTTGGGCCAATCACTGATGCGAGGGTAATCTTGACATATTGATTTACACCGATCTTTCTCCTAATAGTAAGACTGATATGCTAGCAAATTTGTTCTGTTGTTGCCTGACTACTGCAGAGAAGCGCCATCGGTAGTTGTAAACCCAAAACCCTAACAAGAGCTCTGTCCCTCCTTTCTCTTCGTGCTGAGCGTGAAAATGCCTCCGAAGGCTGCTAAAGGAAAGGAAGCGCCAGTTGAGCGACCTATATTAGGCCGTTTCTCATCTCACCTTAAAATTGGAATTGTGAGTACTCTCCCTGCTTTCGACTCTAAGTGCGCCTAGAGTAGTGATATCGGCTACGCATCTTTTTTTTTTTTGATTTTTGGCCATTCATATCCTGTTTCTGACCACATAAAACAATATGGATGTGCTCTCTTGGTGATCAGGATTGATTGGTCTTGTTAGCTCTGTCGATTTCCTGTTAGCTACCGAGGTCTTTGGCTATGAACTGGTAGAGCTGTGGTTGCATGATCAACCTTTTGCTTTTACCCCGTCAACATGTCAAAAATATTAGAGGACGCCCTTATGGCCCTTCCACACGAATATGTGCATAGTTGATCTGATCGTACTGTACATGATTTACATATTTCAAGCTCTAATTAAAACAATCCCCTTGACATGAAAGTATCCTATGTTTATATTTTATGATGCATTCATTAAAGTCGGATTTGATTTAAATCTTCTGGCCACCTGCTGTGGTGGTTTACATTGCTTGTGATAGAAGTGTGGTGACACCATTTCTGCTGCTTGTTCCTCCGTTTCTTACCAGGTCGGGCTGCCAAATGTTGGCAAGTCAACATTGTTCAACACGTTGACGAAGCTTTCCATCCCAGCAGAAAATTTTCCATTTTGCACCATTGAGCCTAATGAGGCTCGAGTTAATGTTCCTGATGAGCGATTTGAATGGCTTTGCAAATTATTCAAGCCAAAGAGTGAGGTACTGCATAAAATTTACGTTTCTTTAGCTGGAAACATTAACTTTGCATTGCAACCAAGCGCTTTGGGGTTGTTCTTTTTTGACATTTTCACTATCTTGAGGTGGTTTTTATTGAAGCTGTTTGATTATCATAGCTTCCATGTCATGAGGAATAGAATTATATTACTTGGAATATAATACAGCTCTCTCTCTCATCGTTTGAATGTGGGATATTTTGCTTAATCACAGCAAAATCGTTCTGTTTCTTAATTTTTTGATCTCTTTAACTGGATAGGGTAGAAAGAGGATTAAATCAGAAGGGACAATACTATCTTTTGCATAACTTGAACCTTAATAAGAGCTAGATCTTCTCCAATGATCTAAAGCACTGGAAATATTTCAAGAGTATACTACACTATTTCACTCTTGTATTTCTGACATTACTGCTTTTTGTTGTTCACCTTCAAAGATTCTGATGACATGATTTCTCAATTTCACTGGTATCAAACTTAATTTGTGTATGTAATATTCAATGTACCTTTGTATAGCTAGTTTATTTGCACCTATCTTTCGCATTTTTGTGTATAATATGCCCCATACTATGATCCCCTGAATATTGTATTATAAATATGCCTTCTGGTTTGGCAGATATCTGCATTTCTAGAGGTGCATGACATAGCCGGGCTTGTTCGCGGTGCTCACGAAGGACAAGGATTGGGAAACAATTTCTTATCTCACATTCGAGCAGTTGATGGAATTTTCCATGTGTTACGTGAGTACAATTCTAGATATCTGTTGAAAACATGTGATTATTTCTTCAACACAAGTGCAGTTTAGAGTGGAAGATGTAACATACTACCTCTGTCCCAAATTAACCGACTCACTACTTGACATGCTTTTCCGCTTCAATATATAACACATACAATAAGATAATTATTTATATATCCAAGTTTTGGAACACATTGTTAAAGACATAAGGAGTCTATAATAAAACGTAGATCTATAGAATGAACTATCTCATGTTAAATATTGAAGTGGAAAAGTATGCCAATAGTAACTGGGACATGTACGGAGGTAGTAGATTTATGTGGTAGTATCCCTCATTTTCTCCAAGATCTTGCAATTCTTAAGCATTTTTTATTCCCGTTTTGAAACAGGGCATATCATATGGGCTCTGCTCTCCATTTTTTTTCCATTTCAGCTATCAGCTACATTCTCTCTGTATGTCATAAATATCAGCTATCACGTCACCTTATTCTCATTTCCTTTTGATACTTTTTCGCTCTACATTTTTTTTAACTTTTAGTTTCAGCTATCAGCAAACTCGTGTACATGACCATGGTTGGTTTCACTTGTAAGGATGAGAAAACCTTGATCCATAGTTTGGAATAATTGCCCCTACTTTTTCTCTTCTTACTCTCGTGCTAAAATTTCATGGTTATTCTCATTCAGAGCTTTGAAACCCCATCAGAACAATCGAATTGCAGCATTCCAAATGCTTTATATTTTAGATTTCATTGTGCTCAACGGTTAAGATAAGTAAATTCTGATGACCTTATCATTTCTTCTAGTGAATCTAAACGTTAAGACATTTTTGAAACCTCATTTATTTGTCCCTGTTGAATCTGTGAAACTCCTGCTACTTCACTCTTTCCTACTTTCTAGCTATATCATACATTGAACTTATCTTGAATTTTTTTGGCACTGTAGTAGGGTGCATCTGTTTGATTGCAGTCTATTCTCATATCACTTTTCGGGGGCAGAGAGGAGAATCATATTTTTAGTTTGAAAGTCCTGTTGCTGTGAACCGTTCTATTTATGCTGTATATTGTGGTATTCACAGGCTCCAGAGAACACAATAGTGGAGAGGCTAAAAGTGAAATTAAGTTCTCAAATAATATCTATACATATCTAAGCCTGTTTTTTCTATCTCTGTTGAAATCAATTCTACTCCTATTTGTTGTGAGGTTTGTTCAAGTTCTAATATCCATCTTGGGAAATCTGATGTTTACCATATTTTTGTTGCTAAATGGTAACTATTTCAACTCTTCGAAAATCATCTTTTTACATACTTATCTTGTCGAACTCCGTATGAACAGTTTTGGAAAATCAGATAATCCCTTCTGTCTGGTACTCCCTCCGTTCAACAATAACTGTCATTTTAGAAACTTGCACACTTATTAAGAAAAGTAGGACAATGACGCATGTGCCCCTACTTTTTACTTTTCAATTTAGATAATAATTAGTACTTTTATATTGAATAGTAGGGGTAAAAGTGGAAAGAAGTGTGTCAAAAAGCTAGAATGACAGATATTTTTGAACAAGAATCACATCCTAAAACGACAGATATTAATTAACGGAGGGAGTATTGGTTAATGTTTATGGTCCAGTGGTGTCATGTCTCCTACTTCTAGTCCTGAAAAACTAATCAATGTTCTCACTATAATCCACCTTAAATGAGACTCTTTATCTGTACTTTTCCTCGCAAGGAAATTCTGGAAATTTTTCATCTGATCAGTACCCCATAGAAAATATTATTGAATGGTTAAAACGTCATTCTGATCTGCTGCATAGTTGTCACGTGTGGTATGAATCTGATGCAGTTGGAACCCTGAAGTTATAGTTGAATCCCTGCGAGAGTTCTAATCTCCAATACTTTTAAACACGTAGGGTTTGAAATTTAACGAATTTTGAATCATTATAGTCATTAGGTTTGAATTTGAACTAGTCTAGTATAGGCTTCACTTTGGTCTTTAATATGTTTTGATTTTGCACTATGTTAGTTGCGTTTTAGTTCCCTTGTTGCTATCTTTATCTTCAGACTTCTCTTGCTGTTCATATCATGATCATTCTTTCTAATTCAAATTTGTCCAGTCCACTTCATTTTTTGAGAGCCCCATTTGCATGTGTGGTATTATAGAAAAACGAATTTAGAGGTTTGGTACGGGACATGCACAGAATATTGAATATTTTACACATCTGGTGTTCTCTTTTTCTTTTGTATCATACAGGTGCATTTGATGATCCTGATATTATACATGTTGATGACACTATTGATCCTGTGCGAGATTTAGAGATTATAGGTGAAGAATTAAGGCTGAAGGTATGCTTTCCCGCTTATGGGTGTCTGTCTGGACTAATTCTATGTAACCATACCCTCTGTTAAGTTGAGCTGATTTGGCATGCTGATTTGTAAGGCTAATATTTGCGTTAGTCGAGGCTGTGCCTCTCAGAATTAATAATGTGGAAGGGGACAATCATTGAATTTAGATGAACCTTTTGGTTCTGAAGTTAGACTCACAGATTCACTAACGGACCTTTTGATCCTTTTTTACAAATGTTTGAAATAAAGATATTGCATTATATGATTAAAAGACACGATTTTTATTGTGGGTCATATGATCTTCTAATCATTCATGACATGTCATTTCCCGTCTTTTTTGATGGAATTATTTTGCCTTTTTGGCTTGTTTATCAATTTAAACCTCGACTTAGACTTTATATAACTTTTGCACTACTTTTTCATCCTCATGGTTACGTGTACTGAATGATTGTGCTCTCAAATATCATCATTGCATTCTGTAGGTTGAGATACACTTGTTATGTGCTGTAGAGGTTTCGGGGGGCCAAGTGGTGCCCGTATATAGTTTGTTTCATTGTTTCTTGACCTGTTTTTTTTCTCCATTTCTGTTGCTATAGGATGTAGAATTTATGAATAGGAGAATCGAGGATCTGGAGAAAAGCATGAAGAGGAGTAACGACAAACAGTTGAAAATAGAGCATGATTGCTGCTTGAAGGTGCATTATACTTTTCCATCTGTAGTGGTTGTTATTTATGTTTCATTCCAGGCTCCTCTGTCTTCATTTATGCAATCTGCTATTGCAAATTATAAGGCTAGAAGGTATAGTATCAACTGTTGGCCTTGACCTAATGTTGTTTTTAATTTATTCTTCAGTTGTAATATTTTCCTTGTTTATTCTATTGTTTGTGCGTACTCCTCTTCTTTGAGGTCTAAGTGGAGCAAGAAAATGAACAAAGAAGCAGTTGGAGTATGGTTTGTTATTACTTTGTCTGGAATGTATCAAATAAACCATTTATTGTTATTGATATATGGCATGATAAAATTTGTGTCCTTGTGCGGCTTCATGTTTGATGAATGAGACCTGCTTCACAGTAATCTTTTTCATTATTTCACATGTCATCAGTATATGTATACCATTGGGCTCATTGTTTAAATCAAGTATTGCCTTTATGGTGCGTATAAGATATGTCTTCAACTTCATGGTGCTCCATGCAACTTGACTTGTGTGGTTGCAGACCCTTGTATTGTTCCTCTTGGTGCTTGATGTAATATGATCTTTCATGGAGATGTGAATGCGTTGGCAATACATTTTCCTTTAGGTGAAAGCATGGCTTGAAGGGGGAAAAGATGTTCGTCTTGGTGAATGGAAAGCTGCTGATGTTGAGATACTTAATACTTTTCAGTTGCTTACTGCAAAACCAGTTGTCTACTTGGTAAGGTTTTTGTTTTTGTTTTCTCTGACTTATCTTTTCTGTTTCAGTACCTAACTTAGAGCCATTATCTCATCGGTTTTATCATTTATTATTTTTTGATTATATTGTAGATCCTATGTGTATCTGACCGCAGTATGTACTGTATGTGGTTATGTTTTTCTAAATCAATCACAATGTGATCCCTTTTTTTTTTCTGCAAAAAGGGTTAATATGAACTGATGACGAAAATAGAAAAACTATTGCATCTGTGTCTTTGGCTTATCTATCTTCTAGGTGAAGAAAAATCGTACCTTTCCTTTTTGTTTTGGTTAAGAAATTCTTATATTCTAAGTAGCAACTCTTTAAGCAAGATGGTAATACCCACCTGTGTGACAGAGCCTAAAATAGATGATGTCATATTACATTTACTTTATGTACTAATTAGGCGGCTTTGCATTTCATGTGCATCGTATTATGTTAAAGAACCCTGAATAGTATGGATAGTTCTTTGCTAATAGATGAGCTTTGTTACCCATATATGTGAAAATTTTATAGATTACGCTGGAGGTATGGACTAATTCTTGAAAATGATGAACAGGTCAACATGAATGAGAGAGATTATCAAAGAAAAAAGAACAAATATCTACCCAAGATTCATGCATGGTGAGTTCATTGCTTCTTTGTTATTCATGGACCTATAAGGATGCACATACTTACTACTTCCCCAAGTTTATGCCACCTATCTATCACTCCGTCCAGCGACATGCATGATGGAGTGGCCCTTAATTTTTTTCCTCCATTACTTTTGAGTGTTTGCACAAAATCACATTCTGCAATCGCCCAGTGCAATGCAGATAAAGCTTTGTATTTTTTAGTTGTATGCCTACACAGACAAACAGAGTCTTAGAGATTGACAGGTGGTAGCAATCTAGTAGATCTGTTCCCCTTTCCGATCTAGCCGGGGATAGCATTTCTATGCAGAGGATAATTGGCCATTTTAAATTGACGGACTTGGTGGATTTATGCCTCATAATTGATAATCAATCTAAAGAAGCTGGGTTATAGGACTTCAAATGAATAAGAAATCTGAGTCCGGGTCTGATCCACTTATTATTACTCTTGATTCATCCCAAATACAACTAATATTTCTGAACAGAGGGAGTACCTCTTTTGAGGGCAAAATCCATTGGCCTTTGTCCAATATTTTGAAAAGGGGGGGGGGGGGGGGGGAGATTTTGGTGTCTAAGACAAGCTAGCTATACTGGAATGGTAATAATGGAGTTGAAAAATAAGGGTGGCCAATTTCTATTGGCACTGTATGGAGTGCAGGTTTACTGGAGCTATAAGATGTTTATTGGTCATCTGTTATCATTTTCTTGGTATTTTCACTACTCAACTTTAGATGTCTTATTCACCCCTTTTTGATAATCCTATTTGCCCCACTTATTCCTTCTACTTCTATCACATTGCCACTTTTTCCGCTCCTTTGTGTTTTCTTTTCCATATATTGATGGCTTTGTCCAACCTGGTATATTGATTCATATGGCCGATCCCAATTATTTTGGGAATAGCGTTTTGATGTTGTTGTAGTAATTCTTGAATTTGATTGAGTTAAATGTGCTGGAGCCATTGTCGATATGTGGCCCTATTTCTTTTTTTGTTATGCATTATGAGGCAAGAAGCCACTTTCCTAGGTTGATTCTCGAGATACAAGAATAAATTGGACACATCATAGGGAGAACTGGAAAGAGGTTAAGATCTAGAAAGAGGGGCAGGAGGATTGGCTTGGTAGTGCAAGCCTTTCTAGGTTAGACATCTTCGTTTGTTGTAGCCTAATCCGAATCTAATCATTCTTGATAGTATAAGGTTTCGGCAAGATGCATCACTTGAATCCCATCTTTGTTAATTAAGTATTACTTCATGTCATCTTACTTTCTTTTGTCTCTTTCTTCAAGACACTGATGAACTCTGGATTGGTAACTATGACTGTGTTTACTGGAATATGGAAAAGGAAAATCTATCATTAATTTCACAGGCAACTCCTTTTAATCCCAAGGGGTTCTGTGTAGATGTATAATATGGCGTCTGGATCATAAAATTTTAGTTAAAGAATCAGGCTAGTAAGTTGATATTAGTTTCTCGTGTATGGGTTACGTTTAGTGTTTCACATGTCTTATGGTTATTATTTTCCTGCTGCCTGTGCTCGGATTTGTATTGTAACTGTAGCTGTCAGCTTGATTCTTCAACATGTTCCATGTGTGTATGGTAGGGTGCCAGATCATGGGGGTGAGATTATAAGCAATCCTCTCTAACCTACCTGTCTAAGTGTTTTGACATATCTTATGGTTATTATTTTGCTGCTGCCTGTGCTTGAATTTGTATTGTAAGTGTAACTCTGTCAATTTGATTCTACAATTAACATGAACAATTACAAATACTCGTCCCATATGTATGTGGTAGGGTGCAAGAGCATGGGGGTGAGACTATAATACCATTCAGCGGGGCTTTAGAGAGAAACCTTGCTGATTTGCCACCAGATGAAGCTGAGAAGTATTGTGCGGAGAATAATGTGCAAAGGTGAGTCCATATTTTTTAGTGATATGATACTGGTTGCTCATGCCAACTATACTAATATTCGTACTATGTATCCAGAACTTTTTCTGCTACTACGCTGGTGTTATACCGCGCCACTAGTTTAAGAAACTCTCATTTCTTCCACATCTTTGACAATAGATTTGACCTATAATCTTTTGGTTAACTTGCTGTGACTATAGCAAGATAGTTTTAGGCTCTCAGCCTAATGGTTGTTTGGTAGGGTGCTGCATTTTTTACTTTTCTTTTAACATATTTCTGAATATCAAGTTAATCTTGCCAATATAAACAACTTGTAGATACCATGCCTAGGATCCATGGGGAACTTAGAGGAAAACTTATTTTTTTGATTGGATACTTATTATTCCTTTCGTGTTTTTCGTGCATTTTTCAGACTACTTATGCCATTCATCAATGGACACTTATCCTGTAGTATAGCATTTCACTTACCCTTCCCTTGTACCTCTTTCATTTTCACTACTATGTTAGACAGTTATCGTTTTAGAGTGTGCACAGATGATAAGTTTGCAAATGAACATATGGGGTCATATAAGTGTATTTTCTAGTAAACTGTTTGATTTTATGATAGTATACTCAACCTGATAGGATCAAACCCTATCTTTCTAAGTAGCTCCACCGAAGTGGCCAATATCCTCTCAAAGAGGCCATAATACTTTCAATTCATTGATGCCTCTGCTTACAATAAATACTAACAGTAATATCTATCCTAATAAATGTTAAAATCCTAATCCTATTCAAACTAATAATAAATGCTATTCAATCTTACAATAAATACCAATGACAATATCCATCCTATTCAAACTAATAATAAATGCTATTCAGACTTACAGTAAATACTAATTGTAAAACCACAATTACCCCTAAGCCCCAAACTTAACTACTAACCCCTTTAATACCATAGTCCTAACAACACTTCCCCCCTAAAACAACCTTGAGGAAAAGAAAAAGGAAAAGAAAAAAATTTGAGAAAATTAAACCCAAATAGTCCTTATTAACTTTTCTTCCTGCTGCGCCCTTAATTAATTTTAAGTGGTCTGGCCCACTTGCTTCTTTCTTCATGTGAGAAAACACAAGAAACCCTGATCGAGCTTTTGCACTTCTCCTCTGCCATCGACTCACTAGTTGCCACATGTATCTATTCTTCCTTGTTTTCTTTTTGTTTTCCCTCCCCTCTTTACTCTTTTTTTTTCTTGATCTTTTTTTCTGTCTCGTTCCTTTTTCCCATTCCTCACCCTTACTTCTCTTGGAAAACTGATGAAAAAGTTGCAAGTATTGCACTTCTCCTCTGCCATCAACTCACTAGTAGCCACATGTATCTATTCTTCCTTGTTTTCTTTTTGTTTTCCCTCCCCTCTTTACTCTTTTTTTTCTTGATCTTTTTTTCTGTCTCGTTCCTTTTTCCCATTCCTCGACCTTACTTCTCATGGAAAACTGATGAAAAAGTTGCAAGTACCTTGTTTTCAAACCGCTTTGCACCTCCCTGATTCTATGAGTTTGAGCTGGGTAGGTTCTTGCTGGTCTTGCCCTCCTCCTCCTTTTCTTCTTGGGTTCATGAATCAACCCGATGAGGGCTGCTTCTCACTCTTGTGATCTTGGTCCGTGCCCCTCATTGGTGGTCTCCTTCAATTCTAACTCTAGGCTTTGATTGCCCGCCTTTTCTTCTGTTTTGACGATTGTCTTTGTTCCCTTCTGTAGCTGTTGGTGTTCCTCGACCAGTACCTTCTCCATCTCTGCCTGCAGGGTAATTGGTGCATCCATGACCATCTTCTTAGGTTCTGCTGGTGGTGTTTCCCACCTCCTTAATCTCTCTTCTTTGTTTGCCTCAAGCTTCTTCATCCTCTGTTCGCATTTCCCGTCGATCTCTCTAGCTAATTTCACAAATTCCTCTCTCTTATTCAACGACATCCTATCCATTATTCCTCTCTTTGTACCTTCCCAAGCATTGTGCTGGAAATTTTTCGACCGCTGATCTTTAACACTCCCTGAATCTCCATGCTGCCACAGTTGATGAATTGTTTGGATATCCTTCTGAATGGCCACCACCGCACCGAAAGGTTCTTCACCTTCTCTTCAATCACCCCCAAACGAGTGTTCAAGGTGGGACAAGTTGCTTTGTGAATCCTTCACCCCTTGAGCGCCCGAGCTTCTTGTCACCACCATCACGAAATTGCCAGAATCAGGCTCTGATACTAATTGATAGGATCAAACCCTATCTTGCTAAGTAACTCCACCAAAGTGGCCAATATCCTCTCAAAGAGGCCAAAATACTTTCAATTCATCAATGCCTTTGCTTACAATAACTACTAACGGTAATATCTATCGTAATAAATACTAAAATACTAATCCTATTCAAACTAATAATAAATGCTATTCAATCTAACCATAAATACTAATGGCAATATCCATCCTATTCAAACTAATAATAAATGCTATTCAAACTTACAATAAATACTAACTGTAAAACCACAATTACCCCTAAGCTCCCAACTTAACACTAACCCTTTTATTACCCAAGTTCTAACACAACCTAAATGAACTAGTATCAGCGTGGGAAGATGAAAATGTTGGATGTCTTTACTGAGGTGGAGAGAAAAAAAAGTGTAGGTTTGAGCAACCCGCATTCTCGGAAACAAAAAGTATCAGTGCGGGAAATGACGAACTATTTGTATTGTAGTTGATATCTACACGGCATACCCCGCGTTGAACAAGTAGCTAAACTCCTTTGGTACCTACTTTAAGGGGGTGTTTTGGTTTGGGTAGATGAAACAGAATGAAATCAGGAAAAGAATGAAGGGGTATAGAAAAGAACTTCCTTCGATTATCTTATTAGTTTGTTTGTCCACGGGAAAAAGAATGAGTCATAGAATCGGTTGCCAGTCAACGGCCACCAATCAGGTCAATGATCAGTGGTCACCAACCAATGGTCATCAATCCCGGTCAATGGTTACCGGTCAAAGAGTACTGGGCAAAGGGAATCTCATTCCCTAATGGGAGGTGAGGAATCAAGTTAGAGGGATTTGGGGCACTCTCTCTGACGAGCTAAAATGTCTAAATAAACAGTAGGAAACAAAATCATTCTAGTTCTCTTTCTTGATTCCCTCAAAACAATTGTCCCCTAAATGCTAATGGGTATGCTAGCTCTCAACATGAACAAGACTAGTATCCAACATGACATTGCTGCCCCTATATTCTTTAGCCATCTCAAATCTTCTCCAGTTTCCCGATCCAAACACCTTGCTCGTCAGCACATGCTTATCCAAGCCCACTCAGAAATAGGAGAGTGAAGGCTCCAATTTGAATCAATGGAGCAAGAGAGTATCATGGATATTCTTACATTATTTGTAAGTAGTTGGCGGGTGAAATATCAATTTGCTATAGGGTATGAGATTTGAGGGGTGGAGGTTGACAAAGCCAAATGAGCTTGATGGGGTCTAGGGTTTAAAATTTAGAGACACTGCTCCAAATGATGCAATTGTGGCGTTTGAGGAATTAGGAGAGCCTCCAATATGAGATGATTGATGTCTTTTTTGGGGGGGGGGGGGGGGGGTATCATGGTTGCATGGAATTTTATTGTAAGCTGTTTTCACTAGTGACAGAGTAATAATGATTAGTATAGAGTAGGAGATCCAAGGGATGGATTCTCTCCTTATTATGAGTCAGTCTATGTCAGCTGTACCAGATACTTTTTCTGTTTTTTAAAAAAATGAAGAGTTGGATCCCTGAGACTAGGGTGTCAAGTCCTGTTGTCTCATCCAGTCAAGAAATTTATTAGATGAATTACTAAGTCAAATTACATATGGTCCTCGAGGAACTTTAGTTTGGTGCTGACAAATTGTGGAACTAATTGGTTGATGGAAATACTTGATTAAATGTAGTGATGCAAGATGCTTTTGTTTTCAATGCTCTTATTTATACATGAACCATTCTTTAAACTGTAGCAGTATTATAAACTTTACAATAGTGGAGAATAAACAGACATAATCTGATGGGACCACATTAGTAGGGCTGAGGGCAGTTTTGGGAATAACTAGGGGTTGCCCCTTGGCCAAGATAACTCTTCCTAGCCTTGACTATTTAAAGAAGTAGTGGCAGTAGCTTAGGGGGGCATCAAGAAGAATATTCGCGTTTTGGCCTCTTAGAGGAATAGGCAGGGTTTCCCTGATTAGGCAGGTTTTATACCTGATTTTTATCTTTCCCTTCTACCTAGACCTTATTTCCATATTTAGGTTGTATTCCGTCCACATTTGGTTCTTACTTATCAAAAAAAACTATCGACGGGTTTGCATCATAATCTAAGTTTTTGTGTTTCTTCTTGGCAGTGCACTACCGAAGATTATAAAGACTGGATTTTCAGCAATTAATTTGATATACTTCTTTACAGCTGGTCCAGATGAGGTGATAATTTATGTTAAATAATCAATGAGTATTGTGTTGAACCGTTTGTAATAAAAGTAGTTCTGGATATATGTCTCTTTATTCATACACTTTTTACTTGCTGGTGATATTTTTCTTGTTTTCATGCATACAATAAGGGCAGTTGGGAGGAACGCTAATTGGGGCATCTTTAGGAATTGAGCTTTTCAGTGCTTGTGATTTAAAAGTGGTTGTGTTGCACATGCTTAGGTCATGCAAAAATGGATTATGTATTATCAACTGATATAATTTTCAAGGAAAATAATGATTTTCCTTTATTTTTGTTCCCTTTGATTTCAGGTGAAATGTTGGCAAATACGGCGGCTGTCTAAAGCCCCTCAAGCAGCTGGGGCAATCCATACTGATTTTGAAAGGGGTTTCATTTGTGCTGAGGTGAATACTTTTTATATTATTTATAATTTTTAGTCGCTTCTTTTGGTGGCTAATGTCGTTCTGGAGACATCCTCTAATTTCTAACATTTAATGGTTGCTACTGATATCATAATATAAAAGAATGTTTTCAGAATGTTAGAGCTAAAAAATCAGGAAAGATGAAGAGGAAGAAGATGGATTTGTAATAGGAAGATTTTATAGCGAAAAGAGAGAAATCAGGGAATAACCGTGAGATAACTCTGCCTCAGAGGAGAACCTCTTCAGCTCAAAGCTGAATACTCGATACTAAGTTCCATGATGTCCCTCCTCAAAACTACTACTAAAATGACTAATAAGCCCCATGTATCTTCTTCTATTATAAACCTATTATATCTACACTTATATTATTATCTCCTCTCACTATTTTCTGTCAAAACAGTGTAAACTCTGGAACAATGGTGTCCCCATGTCACTTGCCACAAGTTTGTGAAAGACAAATATTTCCTGTGGTTTCTGTTGAACTTTTGAAATTCCAGATAAAGTGTCACCCTTTAACTTTGTAGTTTGGTCCTAAAAGTCCAGGTTGAGTCAAGAACTAACTTATTGATTTGTGTTTATACTTCCCAGTTCCCACATTCCCCTAAAATTAAGGTTGTTCTTTTCCTGTTGGATCAAGTTTTGCTTCTCTCCATATACTTTTGCTCTCATCTTGCGGCAGCACTGATGCCCTGCCTCATTATTTTCTCCCCAAAAGGAAACCATTATACCTCGACTTTGCGTGGTCTTTTATTTAATCTTCATTCTGTTAAAATTATCATCCTAAGTGTCTCCCCCTGTTCCCTCTGATTTGCTATCTACTTGGTTTTATTTATTACACAACTGAAATGAAATTAAGTACCGGTTACATCTGGCTACAACATTGCTTTTAGAGCCACTGTTTTTTGGACCTCGTATTTTTGATGCATTAAAATCTTTCCATACATTTTCTTTCCGGATTCACTCGATATTGTTTCTGTAAAATTTACGAGCTGCTCTCATTAATGGATAGTGGTTTCATTTTGAAGTTTGTATAATGGACTGGGTTCATTTCATCTCGTCTAAAATGGAGTCATTTAGGAGCTCTTATATTTAAGCGTATGCTCATAACTACTAGTTCTACTGTTCTTTACACTTCCTAAGTTGCATCCGTTTCTGCACTTGCATTGCTGGTCATGCTAGGCTTGAATGAATCTTGTTTTCATCTCATATCAAGTCCGCCTTCTTTTTTAGTTTTTTGAAATCCTTTCTTGACATTTCTTGTGGTTGGATTTGGTCCAAATTTTCATTGCAGAGCTTCAAATTTTGATAATGTTTTCACATGTTATATTACTCAATTCCTCAGGCCAACCCATCTACAAAGCTATTTAGGACTCCACATATTTGATGGCATGATACATTTTACGTGGTCATAATTCTCTAATTTTTATTTGTCTGAAAATATATATCGATTCACACACATCAGCTTCCTTTGTTTACCTTTGGCAGTATTCTATTTCAGAATTAATGCATTTGATAGGCTGCTGTGAAGCGTCACTTCTGGTCTCTGTTGTCAACTTTTTTATTATTGCCTGATGTTTTTCGTTATGAAAGCCAAAGCAGAAGTATCACCTTTGTTTTTTTGTAGTTTCTGTCGCTGGTCCAGTGAGTTTAATGTTGAGGAAGTTGTTGGATGATTGGATTGTTGGTGCACCTTAGATGTTAAAAGGATTGATTAGGAAACTGTATGTGGTATGTAAATTTTCTCTTTTTGCTTTATGCTGTATCGCTAATAGTCGATATATTTCAGGTCATGAAATTTGAAGATCTTAAGGAACTTGGCACCGAGTCAGCTGTCAAGGTATGCTATCTGGAGCCTGCATACTTATTTTCTGTTAGATTCAGGCATCTACGTTGCATCCGTCTTACTGTTAGGTCGTTGGTTTTCTTTGTTTGATTGTTGTCCTCTGGAGTGATAAATAGACATTCTTAGGCGGAGTAACTTTTCATAGGTAACTTTTCATGGTTCTTTTCAAAGAGAGTTGTTAGGTTGTGTTTGGGGAAACAGAAATGCCAATGACTTGTCCAAACATAGACATCCGAGTTGGTGGTGTAGGGGGATCAATAGGTCCTGGGTTCGAATCCTCCAGCCTATCCTTCTAGTTCTAGCTTGTCACGGAGGGCTTGCAGTCGCTCGTGTTAGCCCGTGGGTTTACCCAAGCGCACTCAAAGAGTAGTGACTGCGGGTTCCCACTTCCCACACATAAATAAAATGTCTACAGCTTTCATAGATCTATCCAAAGAAGGCAGTATACAATTATCATTTTTTTGTCATCTTAGATATATACTTTTTTGTCCGTTTGGGAGAATAATAAAACAATTAAACTACAAGATTGCCTAGTCTTGGGTGTAGTATATTGGGTCCATTTGTTGGTCAGCTATCGGATGCAGCTGTCAGAATAAAAGAGAGAAGAAATGGTGGGACTGACACTAAAATTAATGCAACTGTTAGATCAGCGTTTGAACGAAGTCTTTTAATAAAGTAGAGGAGAAATGGTAGGACCGACACTAAAATAGATGTAAAACGGTGTTTCAAATGCTGGTAGGCTTAAACGGACCATTATTTGACTTGAGCTACAGTTGTCAAACATTAGTACCTATTTTATCCCCTTTGCCTGCTCCTTTTCATGATGAACTGATGGGTTCTAATCATAGTGCTTTTGGTATCTTAAATGTGCCGGTTTGACTGTATATCATTCGACTTTTGACATCTCATGAGTAGGTCGGTGGATTTGTCTAAATGGACTACTTACAACTTGTAAATTTTTTTATTGGCATTTCTTTTGTATCATGGTAGTTCGGTTTACCGGTTTCTGAAATCAGATTTGCATCCGTGCCTTTGTTTTCCTCTTTTCAGGCTGCTGGGAAGTATCGACAGGAAGGGAAAACATACATTGTCCAAGATGGGGACATTATCTTTTTCAAATTCAATGTCTCTGGAGGAGGAAAGAAATGAGGAGCTTTGACACTATTTTCGTCAAATCTCCGATTATGCTTATGTTATGTCAGTTTGTATCTCTTCTATTTCAAGAGTGGGTTTGCTCTCTGGATTTGTCTTAGGCAGAGTTCATACCCAGCTATTTTTGTATCAGAGTGACTTGGTGTTCTTGTGTCCTTTATGTAATCTTTTTCCACCTTCTGGCTATTGAACCTTTTTGACAGTCTAGTATTACTTTCACGCTTTGGTATTTATCATCACCCACGTGAAAACATTCTTTTGACATGTGTACTACTGCTAAGCACCCTTTATGCCCTTCAACACTTTCTCTAACACTTGCTTTGTGAGGGTATCCACATTCCACAATGACTAAAGTAGATTGTATTTGTACCTACGTAATAAATATATTATATTCTCTTTTTGATATTTAGACAAATAAAATTTCCCACTCAATTCAGCTCACATTTTCCACTTTGTATCTAATGGTTGAGAGTTAAATCAACTCATTGTAAATAGCCACAGGGATCCACTTTGTATCTAATGGTTGAGAGTTAAATCAAGTCATTGTAAATAGCCACAGGCACACCTTTCTTAGTACAGTTCAGCACATGGTTAAACTGTGGGTGGGTGCTGGCATGAGAGAAAGAGCTATTGTAGCGCCTTCGATTCCATTGTGTCAGTAAAATCGATGACTATCCAAACAATGCCAGCAATAGTAATATACTAGTGTACGTGTGCATTTAACCAGGTTAAGGACATCCATCTTGTACTCCTTCTGTCCCACCTTGACCGTCCTATTTACTATTTGGATATGTCGTCTGACTTCAATTTTTAACATATAAGATAAATTAATTTTGAAAATTTAAGTTTTGCATATGATTCCTTACATGATAAACTATATAATATAAAATTTAGTTTTATAAAATTATTTTACCTTGTATGTTTAATATTGAGGTGGAAAAACGTGCCAAAAAACAAACAGGACACTTATGACGGGATGGAGGTAGTATTACCTAAGAATAATCCGCTGCGCCACTCCTAATTCCTAAAATGTACATGTGCGACTGTCACTTGTTTCATCCACCACCGCGTTAATGACATCACCCCACAATAAGCGGAGTACAAAAGTTGCGCCCACACAAACGGGATTTAACAAAAAGGGTACAGTTTTGATGTTGTCTACATAAATAAGATCACTCGTATCTTATCACAAAGGCAGCGAAAAAGAGGATTGTGTCCCCAACCCTAATAATGTTCTCACCAAACCCACCTCACTAGCCCTCTCTCAGTATGGGCGGGTCACACACAGAATTCCAACTATCGATATCAACATCATTGTAAAAGCAAAATAGACCAAGAACCATAAAGAAGACATGGGTCTGTCCGTACGCGAACAATCAAACTAGAACAAAGAAATTGTACTCTCTCCGTCCTGTTTACTATTTAGATATGTCGTTTGACTTCAATTTTTAATATATAAGATAAATTAATTTTGAAAATTTAAGTTTTGTATATGATTCCTTACATGATAAACTATATGTTACAAAATTTAATTTTATAAAATTATTTTATCTTATATATGTAATATTGAAGTGGAAAAACGTACCATAAAGCAAACAAGACGGTCAATTCAGACGGGGAGTATTAAAAGATTGTTACCCAACTCACCTTTGGTCAACTTGAATAAAGAACTCTTTCCTTCTTCCTTTCCCCCAGTGCCAGAGCTGAGCAGTAGTGCCGCTGCTATTCCCCAAAAGTTCGTCAATTAGCTACATTTAACTAGACCCATTTGACGTCCGCCAAGACCCTGC
>CM041777.1:467136906-467170724 GCA_023374045.1 Limonium bicolor | reverse complement strand
TGTGTGAGACGATATTAAATTACCTTGAGTTTGACTGAATTAAATGTGGAGAATCGAAGTTTTTTAAGGGGAGGTTCGTCGAATTTTTCGACAGATTATGTGTAGTTTATTTTTATTTTTTATTTTTGTTTATAGTCATATTATTTGTTCTACTTATTTTCTATTTTGCTAATTTGCTAAAATTGTTTATGTCAAATATTAATGCTCTGTTATTAATATTAATCTTTATGTTGTTTTAATATTAATCTTATGTTGTTATTAATATTAACTTTTATGTTGCTTTTGTTATTAATTTTTGTTAATTTTTATGTTGTTGTTGTTTATTGATTTTATGTTTTTATTGTTTGTTGATTTTTTATGTTGCTATTATTTGTTAATTTTCATGTTATTATTATTACTCTGTTTAATATTAAATATTAATTGTTATGCTGTTAATTTTGTTTACTTCAAATTTCAAAATTATTAGTATGCCTCCTCGTATGGCGGTGGTCGTTCTAGTTCTGGTCCTGCTGGGGGCAACTGCCCCGGTGCATCTTCTTCTGCACCACTCGTCATCCGGATCTTCGGGATGACGGTTTCGTTTCGGCAGAGGTCCGAGCCTGGTACGATCTAGGCAAAATTTTGTATGGAGAGCCGATTTGAGCCTGAGGTGCTAGAGGGCTACAGGGATGGATACCCTTTGACAGATTAGGACTTACGCCGGTCCTAAAGATAGGTGGGGGACTCTTTGTGCAGAGCTAGTTAGAGAGTTCTATGCGAATGCCGGGCGGGCAATCTGGAGCATTACCTCTTTCGTACGCCCACCACCACCGTTGAGATCAACACCCAACGACATCTCATTTATCCTACGAGCCCGGTTATGATGATTTCCGAGGATTCACAGAGGATCACATGCATAGGTCGAAGTCGAGGTGGCTTCAGGATGAGGTCGGAGGACCCGACATCGAGGGAGGAGGACAAGGATGTCCTCCCTTTCGCGAGTTTCCCCAACACTACAGCAGAGGCTTCCTCCTGGAGATCCTCAGTCATCAGATTCGCCCATCTGCGCGCGCACGATGCTTCTGATGAGGATTGTGCTTATTAGACTATTCCTCTCTCCATCTCCACCCACTCAGCGCATCTCCTTCAGCCACATCATGTTCGGCCAGCTCATAAGGTGGTCTCCTATCTGAGGACAAAGAAGAAGAAGATCACTCCTTCTTTACCTTCTCCATCTGGTACCACCTTTCCATGTCCTCCCAGAAGAGATCACACGAGGTGCAGAGCTCCGGACAGGAGAGCGCCCAGTCACACTGCAGACTGTGCGGCGCTGGGGCTTTATGCGCTTAGATGACGGTACCTGGGTGAAGGGTAGCGCTGCCGGTCTTCCACTGCATCTTCCACAGCAGCAGGGCCCTCTACGGAGCTCACCTTCAGCTGATCCCGACCCACCGTCCGCTGACACTGCACAGGGAGAGGAGCCCTATGTACCGACGAATGACGTGATGCAGACTCCAGCTCCTGTACCTATCTCGAAGATCTACAGACTCAGCTTCAGGCCTTCCATCAGATCAGCAGCAGAGATCAGAGGTTTGAGCAGACCCAGCAGAGGATGCTGGCTGAGCAGACACAAATGACACGACGCTTGGACCGGAGTGACGAGTTGCATGTACAGGCAGCGCAACAGCATGAGCGGACCGCTCAGCTCCTACAGTGTCTCCTCGCTCAGACAGACCAGAGATCAGTGCAGCCTCCACCACCACCGCAGTGATTTTTATTTTATTGTTATCTTTATTTTATATTTCTTTGTTGTTTACTAACATTGTAGACTAATACTGTTTTAACCTTATCAAACTTTGTTACATACAGGAAGGTAACAGTTCAGTTTACTTTATGTTTATGTTTTATGCAATGATTTATTATTTATGCTTTATTATTTATGCTTTTTCATATTATTATTTTCTTTTGGTGCCACTTGAGTTCTGCTGGCTATATATGATTTTCTTTTCAGAATAAATTCTATATTCGAACATATAGCTGAACTCGCCTATGGAAGCAACCTCAGTTGCTCTAGGAATTTCGATATCTTCGGTTGAACACTTGCGCGAACTTAAGTGTGAGGAACGTCTCACCCTACAGCTTAAGTGTGAGGAAGGATACCTTCCTAATCTACGATACAAGGGGAGTTTCAGTTCTTCTTTTATTTATTCATGTTCAACTATATGAGTTTAATCCTTTATGAGTTGTCATAATTGAAAGGTCATTTTCTTGAATTTAATTCTGAACAATGAGGACATTGCTCCTCTAAGTGTGAGGAAGAGAGACCTTCCCTGAAAATATGACAGTTGTTCGATCGCCACACTCGCTTTTAGCTACTCTAATTGCCTGTAAAAAAAATGATGATGAAAAAATGAGATAAAATAATTGTAGAAGTGTCTGAAATTATGTCAAGTGACAACTGAAAGATAGTTTTATTTAAAGGAGTTTGTATAAAATTATTTTCCATCAAAAATACTCATTTTCACTCAAAATATGATAGATCTGCTGACTGTAAAAACCAATTTAGTTTTTAGCTTGGGATTATGGAAATATGTGGAAAGTTATGGAAAGAAAAGGATAAAGCAAGGTACTCCACTGTTTATGAATTTTTCTAACCAAAAACAGGCCTCGTCTATCCGGTTATTAAGTTCTTTGGGGTGCTTTAACACCTATCTACCTAAGGTCTTGTGACCTGGGATAGAAGACCCAACACCGCTACAAGGATAGAGAGAAAAGTCTGGGGTATAGAAAAATAATGCAATTAAAAAAAAATGTGTGTTTTGTTTATACAATCTTCGCATTCAAAAAAAAAGAAAGACGTAAATAATAAATTGCAATTTATATTTATAAACATGAGTACGTGGTGTTGAAAGGTATTGCGGAATAAGGCATTACTTCACACCCCTTGTCATCCCGGGTTAGAGAAATGAAATTGGTTGGAAATCCCAGGTTGATCTAACTTGTTTTCTGCAGTCTAGTTTTTCTATGCTTTTATTAAATTGTTCTTCTTCACTGTTTGCAAAAACCTACTTCTAAGAGCAGAATTATTCTTTCAATTGTCACTTTGTCTAAATTCCCTTCTACACTTATTTAATCTTCATTTATTTTTATGGCTTAGAGATAATTATATTCCTTATTTACTTGAGGACAAGCAAAAGTCAAGTGTGAGGAAGTTTGATAAGTGCAAAACATATAGACTTATTAAGGTTTAATCACCTTATAATTTGTAGCATTTTAGTAATGTTTCTCACTTATCTTGGGTTTTTCCTATAATTATGTTGTTATATTAACTGATTTTATATGTGTTAAAATGTAGGAAAAATGCCAAATAAACACATATATTATAAAGGATTAAACAAGGTCACGCGTGAAGCACGCGCAGTGGTGTGTCCGCCCCTGCAATCGCCTGGGATTAGGCGGACAAGTTGGAGGTGTCCGCCCCTGCAACCGCCCCACATTAGGCGGACGTGAGACAAGGGAACCGCCCATGCAACCGCCTTAAACAATACGTGAGACAAGAATGGAGAAACCGCGGCGAGAGAGTGTGAGACGTCCGCATGAAATGAGGCGGACGCCCACGCGGACAAGAAGCGGACGTGACTAAAAATCAATGTGCGCCAGTTCTCTTCTTCGCTCGTCGACTTCGCCCGTCGACTTGTTTCTGCCATATCCATCTACTCCGCACAGCCTACCTTAATTTCCTCACGCATCTTCAGCTCTGTCCCCTGCAATTAATGAGCAATCAATGCTCTTCCACTCCGCTTTCTTCCTCTTCCTTTCCTCTATATAAACACACGTACCTTCTGCTTTCATTTACACATCCACCACCTCACAACTCACGTCCATCCCATTTCTCTTCTCCCGTCTTCTCCATTTTATTTATTTTACATTCTACTATCCATCCTCTAGTCCTACGTATACAAAATAGCAGAACGAATGCAGGAGTGACTACAGATGATTTCTATTACTCTTGTTTCTGTTTATCTATTTAATATGTTAGGCTAGAATATTTATACTCTGGGAATGGTTATTATGTGTTTGTATTAATTATGCAATATTTTTACTGGTTTTAATTTAAATACAGTTTGTTACGATTAAAGGTTATCTCGCACCTTTTTAATAAATGTCATGAGTTTATTAAATTGCTTTACTAATCTATTTCTAATCTGATCGGTGACAAATAGATAGGTTAATTAAGTCGTAAAACTGGAGGAAACTTATTTTCATCGTTTAAGTTAGTACTCAGTTGCAAGAATAAAATTCCTTATACTCCTCTGCCGTCACCAGTGGGTGCTTGAGTTTTCATCGGACCTTGCATATCTGGAACGAGTTCTTATGAGTTTTCATCGGACCTTAAGATAAAAACAGGAATCTTGCCAAATTATTATATTAAACCAGTAGAGATAGCATAATTAAGCAGATTATATTAACCTGACCCAGAGTCCCGTTTAATTTATCTATTTACTTAGTTTATTTTATCTTTTCTTTTTATTTATAATACAAGTCAATTAATCCCCCCTTTTTGTGACACGCTTAGGTACTATAATATGCACATTAGTCCCACGGTTCGATATCCGGTCGCTTACATTTCACTCTACTACCACGACCGGGATTTGTTTGCAGCCTGACGTTTATTTTGAGTTTTTAATTTCTTTTCTTTTATTTTTACACCAGTTTTACCACTCACATTTACACGTCTGCAAAGTACCACTACCAAAGTACACAGTACCGATAGCCCATCTTGCATGGCGCACTTGCTAGGGCAAGTGCTGCCACGATGAAGCTATACGGGAAGCCATCATGGCAAGATAGTCGAACACTACAGCTATAACACTTATTAATGCCGGATTACAACCCTTGAGAATTGAAGAATGGAACCTTGGAAACCCGGACGGCCTGCCGTGACGAGCTAGTCCTCCACACTAGTCAGCAGGAAGCTGGACTTGGTCCGAACACTAAATGATGTAAACATCAGTAATGGTAAAACCTACTACTACAACAACCGACACCACAGGTAAGAGCACCAATCTCGAACCTCGAAGAGAGGAACTGAAGAAACCGCTCAACAATGCGAGCAGTACCTTACCTAATTAATGACTTACAAGAGATGTATTACGAGATACAATGAAGACGGATGACACAACAACTTTCAAAAAGAACGGGATAGAACTCCCGAGATGACCATTAAAATTACCAGTAACAAACATTCTTCATTGAAGATGTTGGTAGACCCCGGAAACAGAATCAGAGGAAATGAATCTAAGCAATGACCTACTTGGGATCAAAGATGTGCAATCTGGAAAGAGGAGAGCTCAAAGTACTACACCACAAAGTTGGCATAGTCGAGCCAAACAAAACTCATAAATAATGGTTAGCATTGTTGCCTAACTCATTAACACCCAAGTATGATTAATCATTTGATGGGTGGCATAGTCAACAAGGGTTGAACGGAGCATTGAGACTGAAGCACAAGATAGCTAGAATAAATACCCAAGTTAGACACGGTAAGGCAGATGCCTAATATGAACCTAACCTTAATCGCTAAAAGACTCAAGTCTAGAAGAGCGAAAATATTGTTGTAGACACTAAATAACGTTAGATCACCTGAGCGAACTTCCATAGCAGGAAGCGTGATGCAGCAATTTACCATGAAATCCAATGCTACATTTAATATGTTACCTAACGTTTGAGTGAATTCAAAGAACCAGAAACTTATGAGAATAACCTATAGATGAGTAAGAGTACAAGCAGTGAACTACCGGCTCACCGAATGACATTGAATGCTAAGATCCTACGAGCCACGGATGTTAACCACATCAGAGCCCGAGGCGCAAGAAGGCATAAGAGGGCTTATCTAAGCCATAAACGACTACAGTTCCTAGATACAAGCGGTTACAACCCTATGACTTAATTGTGGAGGAATTGCCAAAAAGGGACTAGTAAGAACAGAGAGATAATACTATTGACAGGGGCAGAGAACAAACCACTCCTTTTAGGGTGGGGATACCTCTCCTTGTTGTGGGCCTTTGAGTGGGAATAAACCCCTCAAAATTGGCTTTCACCTATTAGAGATAGAATACTCTTTTACTTGAGGACGGAAACCATAAACCTTGGAATTTCCTTGGAACATTCCAATTGCACATAAATAATAAGGAAGACTGCATAGACAGACCTTATATCCAACACCTAGGATTTAGAAAGCAGTAATTGTCAGAGATAAATACCGTGAGTGCACAATATGGCACGTCATGTGACCAACGCTTTGAAGAGCTTGCACTCAACGGATGACTTCTTCTGTAACCAATTAAATTACTTGGTAAATAACATCATAAATGATGGAAGAATGTGTGAGAGATTAACCTACTTGTGAACCCGAAATTGAAGCTAAACATCTTCACATTAAGAGATAACGATCTTATGGCACGGTACGGCAACCGCCATACACCCGAAATTAGAGAACTCCCAGTGTGTTTACACCAGGAAGGGAATAGATTATAAGACGGGATGTTAGAGTAAACGATTGAGGAGTTGCACCACAAATGGGCAACAGGATAAAGGCAAACTACCATAGTGGCAGAGGCCGTAAGGACAATACCAGTATAAATGGATTAAGTCATGGTGCGCAGTAAAGTGACCAGTAAAATATAAACCGTCAAAAATTGACACGGAGGCAATTAGATTTATGAGCAAAAACCGATGTAGGTGAGGAAATGAGATGGAAGACAAACTGTGCATTAATGCCAGTCGTCTAGACCATGCGATGAAAGATTTCGTAGGAAGCACCATGCTAAAGGATCGAGCCGTACTAAATACAGAAAGAAGCTAGAACATATAATATCTAAGAACATGGTAAGTGGATTTCCCTTGATTAAGTCCAAGAAGAACAATAGGTGTTAACATAGGACGATGAAAGAGGAGATCAACAACAGAATACTTCATAATTAGCAATAACTAAACGTGTGACCAACATTACGAATATAATTAAACGAGATGTGGGATGACTGCACTCCATAGGGGCTTGCAGGCCTGACAGACTCATTTATGAGTTAGTCGGGTAAGTAGTAATGTATCAGTATGGTACCCCATGCATGTAAACGAGTAGTGTAAGGAACACGAGAAGTAGTCGACTCCGTACCACAATTAGCAGCGCAATTTCAGACCAGAGCAGCTACCTAGAACAGTGGAAGAGAAAGATCGCAGTTAAACCAACGATACAAGAGCGATTAGAGAACTCACTCCAGGATGAAATAATTAAGAATTATGAAGTGTGAAGAGCACGAATTATTAAGTACAAACATCTGAATATGTCTATAAACTTTAGAGAAAACTGTAAAGGGGAATAAGCACTAAACAATAATTTAGATTAAGGGTCATCTTCAGACCAAAGGTCAGTTTGAAAGAACAAGTTAGGCACTTGAGAGAACACTAAGAGCATGAACATTAGAACTTTAGAGAGAATGGGATAGATGAACAATAACTCATTAAGGCCGTGTATAAAAATAAGATAACACGCGTCCATTAAGAGACCTTATTTCTAAGTCATAAGGATGCAAAGGGATGTACAATACATTAAGAGGATAAAAACGGGCAACCTAAGCCCTAAGGTAATCGGAGTAGTGCAGCAGAAGTTAGTAGACCTATACCTCAAAGGTTTAATATACCTAATGAACGGGAAAAGGAATGATGTACCTCATATCTTCCAGTTGAACAAATATATGGCTTATCCACCAAATGCCCTATAGCACTAAAGACTAAATTGAACCCAGTTGAGAGATTGGTATAAATACCTATAAGAATCCTTGATACAGAGGCTATGCCATCAACATGGTTAAGACACTCTAATCGGATCACAATGTGAGATAGACGACATGGAAGCCAGAATGCTTCGCGAGAACTAAACATCTTGAACTTATGTTCAAGGATGATATAATGTTTATTACGTGGGTGTAATCTATTTTAAGGGGGGTAGAGCGAAAAACCGCTTAGCGTATGTCTACGTACCAAGTATGTAAACTAAGATGTGTATAGCACAAAAGAATCTATTTTAATACATATGTATACATTCTGAGATTAATTATGGTTATTACGCATATAAGATGCGAATACCATACGTATTACATACGTATCTTGTTAACTCCGATGTGAGTACAAGTGAAGAGGATTAGAGAGACTCCAGGAATATATGAGATATGAGTCGGTATAAAACTTTAAATGAGTTATGAATAAGGTAATATTATGAGATATGAATCGATATGAGTATGAGGTATGAAATGGTAATGTTACGAGGTAAGAATTGGTATGAAATCAATGTAGAACCTAGTAGGAATTAAATTCCCTAGATAATTGCTAAGAAGAGAACTGAGAATGTTTAATGGACCGAGTCCACATTTGGAGATGCATTGATTATGACTAGAATGGCTAAAAGGTAGAAAATTGGAAATGAGTGAATTATTTGATGTTTGAAATTGACGTGGGAGGTGAAACTTGATTTCCTAGGGATCAAGGGAAACCAAACACAAATTGGGGTGGAAGGATAGTTCAACACTGATGTTGATCACATCAGGGTCGGATGATTCCTGAAACTCCCTACAAGTGGTCACAATTGATCACGTTAAGAATAGATGCAGTTAGCATAAAAGAGGAATTGGAGTTGGTTGTATTTTCAGTTAGAGGAATTATTCCTCACTTTACCTCGTAAAAAGGATTTTCTTTTTACTAAAACTCGCCCATGAAGCCGAGGATGCATGAGCCTTTGTCTTCGGACCGGTGAAATGGGAACAAAGTGGTTTTGTATTTCTAGCCCATGAAGGCGAGGACAAATGTGCCTTTGTCTTCGGACCAGTGACATGGGAGAATACGACAAAAGTTATGTGGTTGTCTTAATCTTCCAAAGGACCACAGACCATAGAGCGTAAGCGTCCAATAGTCGGTACATGCGGGTGATATCTTGCATTACTCACTCATGAAGCTGAGGACCTATGAGCCTTCGTCTTCTGACCGGTGACATGGGAAGGATGCAACAAAGGGAGTTTTGAGTGCTATACATGCTGAGACATGTTGTGTGGTATTTGAGTATACATATATGACAGACCTAATGAGTCTGTAAATTTATTTATGTAAACATGATCTATATGATCTATGGTATGAGGTTATCCATGTATTCTAATGATATAAGATGCATGAGAACTTTAGGGACAAAGTTCATTTAAGGGGGGTAGATTGAAATACCCCAAACCTAAATATGGTAATTAAACATCAAGTTATGATGGTATAAGGCTAAAAGATTCCTTATAAACATTGGTAGACAACTTAAACCAAAGAAAACACAAGAAAATTCCATAAAGTCAATTTAAGCAACTATTGGCTTAAGACTTGGTGTAACCTTGATTAGGACCTAAAGGTCATTCCTAAACCTTACTAACATGCTAATGAACATGTTAAAACAATTACCAAAGAAAAACAAGCTCAAAAACAAGTTAAAACACAAATTGTGCTTTAAGACTTCTTAAAGCACATATTTGAAAAATTGTCTTAGAAATGAGTTTTGAGTGGCTAGATGACCAATATTATACCTTAATCAACATGTGTACTACTTAGTATCACATTAGGAATCCTAAATAAATGAGAAATCAAAAGTTTCATAAATTTATGCACTAATTATGAATAGTACCCAAATAGTGCCCAAAATGAGTCAAATGACTTCTTTAAGTGGTCAATGGTCAAACCACTCCCTAAATATCAAGGGGCACGGTTTTGTAAGGGTGATTTACCACTTTAAGTGCCAGCACTTATTAGAAAAGAGGAAGGAGAGTAGAAGTTCACTATTTGCTTTATAATAAAAAATATCTTACCTTATCTCTCTCCTCTCTTCTTCATTTCATTCCTTCCCCACCGTATTCTTCTTCATTCTCTGCTTAGAAACCGTAAGAGCTCCAGCCTCCAAGGTTCTCTGTAACACCCCTCATAAACAAATACGTAATAGTCACTCACGTTAATAGAAAAATAGCACGTCTTACCGCGGAAGGATAATCGACAACTTTAAAACTCACTCGGGTGTCACTTGCCGTCACCCGCCCATGCGAGTAACGAAGCAGAAACTAAATCCCACACTAAACAGCAACACTACTAAACCGCTCTGACAACGAGATATCCTACACATCATACTAAGTCCACATCCTATACATCATTCTAACCAAGAGTAACTTTAACGACAAGTGAGCATCTACCCAAGTCCCAAATAAATACAACCACACCGTTCTACATCCATAACTGACAGTGCTATACAAATAAATTTTGTGTACAGTAATTAAATTAACCCTGACTATCCGGTACCCACACTTCGGCTTCAACGTTGATCAGCAACCTGCACAATAAGTGTAGTCTTAGCGATAGACGCTGAGTATGCCGGATCTGGACCCTATTGGTCACTTATTCATTTTTAACCGTCTTGATATTAGATTGATTTCATGCTTTACCATTTTACAGATATAGTAGATACTGTAACAACATGCATGATTATATAACCATTCATCCAATCCGAACAGTCACTTATAAATATACACAACACAATCATACATCATACAATGCAACAGCATTAGTAATTCGTACGTCGTATTTTATCATCATCATGCATTACAACATTCGGCCCCCCGGGCCCTCACATTTCACTTGTTTTTGGTTAGCACTGTCGGGCGTCAATTAGGACAACCCGAGATATACTCACTTGGACAGTAGTCCCACGTACACACAAGGTGCTCACTGCCCTGATCATCCGAAGACTCTGGGACTATTTCACTTTGCCTTTGTAAAGGCGTCCATTTAGGTGGCCAAGGGCCTGGTGCCAACGGTAGCACACTCCGCCTGACGATCTATCTAGGTTCGTTCAGGATTAACTAGGGTAAACCCGATACGGGATAACCCCAGAGATCTCTACGCGCGACCAGCAACCAGTGACTGTCTGGATTAAGGCACATCATCACATTCATTCACACTCCACTGTTAACTTCGTTAGTTAGTTAGTCAGTTACAGTTTTAGTTATGGAGAACATCACTTAACTTGTTGGCTGCCCTATGGGACTTACGCATGCCTAGAATTATTCTAGGTAATATTCATGTTCAAGTCAAAGCTCTAGAGACCGACAATGACGTGTCCCGTTCCTAAGTGTTTTACTTAGGTTATAACTACATACTTGTAATACTTAGCGTATTAGGTCAGGTAACGGTGGTCACAATCACACATTTCGCATATGTAGTTTTGTATAAGTCGATCTATAGTCGACGTAGTATTAGTCCCGTAGGACGTTCGTGCATAAATAAATAATGCAGTAAACATAGCTACCCATCACACACATAAATCATATACATACATTCACACAAGTTATTTATCAAACAAATCCGAGCCCGAGGAATTCCTCAGGACAACTCGGATCAAACCCTTTTACATACCGTACACCGTGTCCAAGGTCGCGCAGTGTAGTCCGCTAGGGCTATCGAGCGCGCACGTCTGAATGGTGATCTAACAATACGAAGAACGCTAAGTGTCAATCCACATGACATTATGATTCGGTATTTCCGAATAACATCAGTAACCCCGGTAGTACAACTGTTATGAGTTCCGGTATCGTTATCTTTGAGCTCCTTACTCGTAGTGTGATTTAATACTCGGTTTACAATGGAGCATGGAACCTTCCATTATACACTTGTTATTTTTCATTCCAGGTTTGTTTATCATACCAAAATCGTATATTAACTATAGTATTTTTATGTCATTGTATACTATAGTTTATATCTTTATCCTTGACATGTATTTATATATACACATGCGCTCAGTATGATAGTTTAAGTAAACTATGGTTTGGACTTCATAATATTGTTTAGTGTTATACTTATTTCTTAATGTCATATAATATGCTGTTTTTGTGTCGTTTAACTTTATAACATATAGTTTTGGTAACTATATGTATGTATCGAAAATAATGTACACATAGGATACACTTGTGCCCCTCATTTACATAATTCCCATTGATCACAATATAACCACATACTTATAACATGTTGTAGATACTTAATCTTATAACATCAAGATTTTGTAATAGAATGTACCCAAGGTTTTATAACACTTATTATAATTACCGGAAATGCATATATTTGATTCCATTTCCTATCAAATCTCATACTCTCTCAATATCACAATTTCACCACTCATTTTATATCATACTGCATTCCTCATACATTATAAGATTTAAAACTATATTATATCTTAATCCCCCACTGCATCTCAGCTACACAGAAGCAACTTATAAATGTAATCTGAAACAACAACTACACATCTCTTCTTGGTTCTTGTTCCTAGTTAATTCCACTGATGTTTCATCTTCTCAAAACGTTTAGCTAACCTAGCTGAAGTTGTTAGCTATGGTTTGAGTTCATTGTTAAACCAGTACCACACTCCTAACACCTCTGGAAGTTGATGACACAGAGGCAATAATTTCAGAAAACCGAAACATCAAAACTGTGCACACTTCCATTCCAACTTCTCTTCTAACGCATTAATTAAATTTCTAATTTTTCCATAAGTGTCTGCACTCTTAGGTAGGTGTACTATAAGGGTTCTAGGTTCATTTCCAGACCAAAGAAACACTCTTATACCATCTGTATTACCATTATACAGAGGCAGCTAATTACAGAAAAATCTGAAAACGAAATCTGTGTGTTTCTTATCCATTCTTTCTTTTTGTCTGATTATTTTGACTCTATCCTGTCCCAACTGTTTCTTGCCTCTCTTAAATGTATCAGCTAGATTTTAAATTCATTATTAGGCCATTACAATCTCCTTAACACTTCTGTAGAGTAGTTATACAGAAACATATACGCAAGATAATCAAAACAAAACCTGCACTGGTGCATTATCATCTCCCTTCCTCTATCAGTTGTCGAACAGATATCTAATTCTTCCCCAAGATGTTAATACCTTACTTGAGTGTATTGGTTAAGTTCTAGAATTGTTTACCATTTAATACCACCCTTGCAAGCCCTCTGTGAAGTGTTTAATACAAAACCCGAAAACTGAAATACCAATCTGATAACCTCACTTCTATTCCTTCTCTTTACTTTGAATTTTGACTTCCAGTTTCCCCAAGATGTTTACACGCTTAGTTAAGCATATCAGGTAGTCTCAAACTAAAAACCAGCCCAAAACATCCCCGTCAATACTTCTGAAAGTCCATTATACTGAAGCAACCCAGCAACGAAAATCTGAAAGTTAGAATCTGTGAATTCCCTCTCCTGTCTTTAATTTAGTTATCAGCCTGTCTTCAGATTTCCCTCAACTAGATTTGCCACCTAGCTAAGTGTATCATCAGACTACTAAATTCGAAGCAGACTCAAAACCACATAGGCAGCTCCCTGGAAATTTCTCATACCGGACGACTAAATATAGCAGAAACTAGAAAACATAGAACTGACATACCTTACTCCTTCTCCTTTCTTGGTTCATAATTTGATTCTAAATTTTCCCCAGTCTGCCTAGCTTTTTAGTTATGTGTTTTGGTATAATATCAACTCCCAAAACAGATTCACTACACATCATTTAAGTTTCTGAAGAGTTATTATCCAGAAAGGCCGAGAGTACAGGACTGAAAACTGGAATAGTGTGTTTTCTTATATTGTTTTCTTTCAGTTCTTTAATCAGTCTTGTAACCACTCCCAAAGTATTCATAAACTTACTTAATCATGTTAGAAATGTTTAGGCTCATTAGAAACTCAAAACAACTCCTTATAACTTCTCTGTAACAGAGTTACACAGAGCTCACACTTTTAGGAAAGCTGTAAAACTGAAATATCAAGATCTCTCTCTTCAACTTCTTTCATTTATTCACGGCTCTGACCTTCTGTTTTTTTTATTTCATGTTGTTGACTCAATTAGTAAGGTGTTTTACCTTGGTTTTTAAATTTCAAATCAGACCCGCAACAACATTGTTATTGCTACTAAACTTACCTTTATTGAAATAAGAGATTTTAGAACCTGAACCAACTGAATCGTGAACATGTTTTTCTTTCTGTTGTTCTTCTTTCTACTTAGTAGCCTGACTTCTAACTGCTCCCTCATTACCAACCCATGTAGTTTAGTGTATGATCTAGTTTTTAAATTCCAAACAAACCCCAAAACAATATTGTCTTTCCTTCTGTAACTTTAGTATACAGGAACCAAAACTGCGAAAACCTGAACTTGTTAATTTTGTACAGTTCCTCTTTAAGTTTTCTTTTTGTTCGTTAATCAGTCTTCCAATCCTCCCCAGAGTGTTTCCCCTCCTAGTCAAGTGTTTAGCAAGATTTTGAACTTAAAACAACCCAAATAACACCATGAATCCCACAGATACACTTCTTATACTGAAACTCAAAAACTAAGAAAAACTGATACATACGAACTGGTGGTTTTCTTCTATCCTTATTTTGTTCATTGATCTGGTTTCTATTCCACCCAAATGGTTTAGCTGTTTAGTTAAAACCCAATGCAGTTTTAACTCTCAAAGCAGACCAATAATGTCACGGTTAATGCACCTGAAACCACCTATACTGAAACATAAAGTTGCAGAATTTTGACTCCTTTTTGCTCTAGTTTTCTGTTACTATTCTATGCAGAATTTTCTTTGCTCTGAACCTGTTTATGTTAGGATATACACTTAGGATATATATATATATATGTGTGTGTGTAAGTTTCCATTTCTTAATTACCGCTAGTTAGCTCTCTATATGTACATTGCCTATTCTCTTCCCGGCTTAGTAAGTCAACATACAGACACACATTGTTTCTGTAATATCCAATATTACATATCGATAATAGGTGGGCTCTTTAACTCTCACATTTTGAAATACCCCTAAATTAATTTAAATTAATTTAGGGGATTTCTTTTATTAAACCTTTAATAATACTATTAAGTATTAAATTATTATGGAATTATGAATATTAAATTATATGGAATTGTGAAATTTATTTAGGGGTTTTCTCCTATTTAACCCTATTATTATTATATTATTATATAGTATTATGAATTTAATAATAAGATTTATAAGTCAATAAATCTTGGGAAAATTTCTAAACACTCCAAATATATTATAAAGATTTTAGGAAGTGTTGGAACATTGTTTTGAAACATAAAAGTCAATATAAAATTCTAGAAACCTTAAAGCTTATTAAGCCTTGTAAGAGTTGACTTTTTGAGAATGGTCAAACCAGGTCATGAAACCTATACCAATAAATAGGTTATGGAAAACCATGAAGATCGATAAAAAGAACGTCAAAAATGGATCATCCTAGCCAACGTTATGCTAGATTGAAGTTTTGAATCAAAATTTTAAGAGGTGCCACGTGTCACTCTGTAATGGGTCGCCCACACTTAGCCGATTTCTTCCCTGATTTTCGGTAACCGATTTCCCTTACTTTTCCCTAACTTTAGACGGCTATAACTTTTACATCTCTCATTATTTTTCCATGCCGTCTTCACCATTCTCTTCTCCTTCAACTCCTCTTTCCAACCATTACTCATACAAACCCTAAATCTTTCTGAGTCAACCGGAAAATCGAGCCAAAGTAGTCACCTTGCGAAGCTGTTTCCAGAATTCCAGATTTCCCTTCGTTTTCAGGTAACTTGCGTCGATCATAACTTCTTCGTTAATCAACCAAAATTCGATTTCTTTAGCTCGTTGTAAAGATCTCTAATCCCTCTACAATTTTCGTGTTTATGCCCAAGTCTGATTCGTAACCAGTTGGGAGATATAGAGGTCTAAAGTTTCGGTTTCAACAGCACATAAAATAACACCGAAACAGAGAGGTAAACTCGTGTTTTGTAACTTCAATATCTTTCTGTATGGTGCGAGTTAGGTTTAGTTCTTGCTACCAATACGTAGATCTACGTTTCTTCTTTCCAATGAGCCCTTACTCATTATCTAACTCGTTTTGTACTGCTAGTTTTAGATCCTCAAAGTTGGCACCACGAACTGGTTAAAGTTCGAGTTTTTCCCAGTTTCCGAATCGGAATTCACCCAATTCGCACAATCCGGTGAGTCTCCGATCAAATTTCTCCGTTGTTGCTGTTCGTAGTCGTGTTTCCGATCTAACCCATGTGTTAATTTAGTCAATTTCGTATTAGATTAGGAGAATTTGTAAGAATTGCAACCGATTTGTACTCTGTTTCGAAAATAAACCCTAACATTCGAATCGAATTCGAATCTTGATGAACTCTGCATTATAATTGGGGAAATTGACACCAATAGAACCGAAATTTGATTACGAATCCATAGAAACAAGAATCACTCGATTTCGTTCTGTGGATTGGGAGGAATTTGAGATTTAGTACTCAGTCTGTATAGGTTCTTCGCTGACGAACTCGAAAAACAGGGGCCGTCTGATCTCGCTTTAAAAGATTGGACGACCGAGATTAAAACATTCCAGAATTAGTTTATAAGGGTTTTAATAAATTCCAGTAAATAGTCTTAACTTGTTGGGTTAATTTAAATATCTTCCCGAATGTATTTTGACTTGAAATTTTAACCATAGGTTCCTTATTTAATCTAGTTTATTTTGATGTAAATTATTATGGTTTGGAGTTTTTAAACATAAGTTATGATTTTTACAAGTTACGGGTTTTCTGGAATTATTTGGCTAAATTAAAAGATATTTTTATGAAATAAAAATTTTATAATATGTCTAAAATGTTATAGTTACTGTATATTAAATTTGGGAATTTTTGGGCAATGGTAAAAGGTTTTAAAAATTGTGTTTATGAGTTTTTCGTAAGAATAACTTATAATATATGGTTTTTAATGTAACCAAAAATTAAAGTATGGTTTGTTAATTAACTTTTAAGCTGGGGAAAATAAGGGAAACGAAATTAACATTTATAACAGTAAGTTTATAAATGTTTGGGTATTAGTTTTTATGAGAAGTGAAATTATTTACATTTATGTATATATATACTTATATGGTAGATTTAAAAATAGGAACTTATGTTAAAACAAGGAATTTAATTATTTTTACGTTTTATTTATTTATTATATGGGAGTTAATAATTGAAACTATAAAATACTTTATTTTATAAACCATATTTCGGATGTAGATACGTGTGAAAGTTAATATAAATAATTAAATGCAATAAAACTACATAAAGGATGTCTTGAATAAATCCTAGTATACATATACGATAAATAAATAAATAAATAAAAGACATAAAATACCTTATAGCAAATAGAATATGACGAAATTAATAAAAGACATAAAATACCTTATAGCAAATAGAATATGACGGAATTAATAAGTTAAACTAAACCTATACATCATACTATTAAAAGAATATTATATGAGCTAGTATTGAATTGTGGTTATGAAATTGAGCTTAAAGAGTTATCTTGGATTTCTAAGATTTATATAAACCATAGTAGAATACATGTGTAATATTATTTGTCAAAGACCATAATGTAAATCTATAATTTGGTTAGGTAATTAATAAGTTGGGACTTAGGAATATTTGTAATTAGATTTTACACAAATAGAACTTACTATATAATTAATGAATAAATGTAATACTTTTACATCTAAATGTTCTTAATATATAAACAATAATAAAATAAATAAAATACTTTTACATCTAACTGTGAGATGGATTAGTAAGTCTAGATTTAATCATTTCTTAACATTTATGGTATTGGAATATAACTTAATGTTTTAAGATAAAATCATTAAAAGGGTTATGATATAAAACTATATTAAACTATGATTTGGAAATTTATCTAAATAATAATCCTTAAGTTTCTTGGCATTAGATAAGCCATATGAAATACATTTATAACATTTATTACCAATACTTAGGATGTGAGTTTACAATTAAGTGAGGTACTTAGTAGTTAGAATTTATAGACGGTTTATAAATAGGAATTTGATACTTAAAACCTTTGAACCTTTTATTAGATAAAACTAAGTTACATCAGATATTATATTGATATACTTTACGGTAATGGGAATTTATGATAGGTTATTCGAATATAAAATATGAGAATTTTCATATAAATAACAATTTCACTTACGAACCAGAATTTGGTTCTTTGATAAATTCTACTCTATGTAGATATATTGTCCATCCTAAATACAATAAAGGGAATTAATTTATTAAGTTATTCCTTTGAAACCTTAGGCTTTGTAAAACAATTTAAAACGTATTTAAGGCTTGAGTTTATTGAAGTTTAGTACAAAAGGATTATACATAGTCTATAGAGTGTGTGTAAAATAAAACATTTAGGAGATTAAAGGTAAGTAAGGATACATAAAAGGTTATATTTAAACACCTTATTATATAGGTAATAATTAAGCAAATAATGTACCTTGTAAATACTAAATGTAAGAGTTCGATAAGTCTAAGTTAACTATAATATAGTTGTTTCAATATGAGATGTAATTCAACATCTTATGACAAGATTATTAGACGGTTATAATAGGAAGTCATTCTGAACTAAGGATATGATAATTGAGTTTAGTGGCTCGATTAAGTTATAATAAATTGTATCTACAACATTATGATTCCAATATACAAGATGTAGATCTTAATTAAGTTAAGGGAAAGACTTAAACATAATGGGTTGTCTAGTAGATATTGTTTAAATACATAATCTTTACATTGTGAGATAATAGTATAGTATTCTGAGATGAGTCCATCATAGGTCATAATACAATGTTTATTCTAAATTAAGAGTAAAAGTATTGAGCTTAAGAATTGTTATTGAAATTTTAAGATTGATTGAATAACATATAATGCACTTATGTTATAAAGGTCTTTAATGTGAGGATTGTGGTTAAATATGAATTAAGTGGATAGGAGTGGACAGTTAGCAGGTGTTAATAAAATACATTCCTTGATCCTACAACCTTGGGCTATACAACGTTCTCAGATAACTCAAAGATTATACATAACATTTAAGTGAGGGCTTAAAAGATAATTGAGACTTTGAAATAAGAGTAAGGAGTCTATTTAAGCGTAACATAGGCTACAAGTGATTGATGATAGACTACCTTTAATATTCTTCAGAGTACTGTTGATTGTTTGCGCAAGTTGATTAGAACTGCTACAGCGTTACCCAGGTACGATTTCTCGTACTCAGCTTGTTGTGGTTTTGGACTTATGGAATGTTTTGTATGATTTCTCATACTCGATACTTTTGCTGATGGACTTTATGGAATGTTTTGGAACACCAACTGATCTTGAATGGATTTCAAAATGAAACTATTGTGTGACTAACTGAGCTTGATGTGACTAACTGAGCCTGTATGTGAAACTTCCTTGATTATTGGTTCCTCCTATCTAGTTGTTTCACTAGATATTAACTGCCTAGGGTTTACGCTTCTGCACTCTGTAGGACTGAGTGTTTTGGTATTGCTCTGGTGCAGTTAATGATCTAGTGGGGTAACTGGGAATATAGGAAAATATCTGGTATTGGTAAATTCTTCTTTGGACTATGGGTATTGTTTCATCCCTGAGTCGAGTTTGATCAGCCTTATTTGGAATGGATTCTTTCTATTGGATATTAATTGTTGAGGGTTTACGCCTCTGCACTCTGTAGGACTGAGTGTTTTGGTATTGCTCTCGTGCAGTTAAAATCTAATGGGAATATGGGAAAATGTTAATCTTGGTATTGAGTATGGATTATTTCTATTAAGTGGTGCACACACTTTTCACCGTATGAGAACGGGTCGGTGGCAGCGGAGGTCTGCTATACCTCGTCCATATGGACAACTGACAGCGGAGGTCTGTTTACCTCGTCCTTGTGACAACTGACAGCGAGGTCTGTTTACCTCGTCCTTGTGACAACTGACTGGTGGTGGGGGCCATCTCTCCCAATTGGTTTTCCACTCTTGAGTATATTTTGTCTATGGGAATCATCTTCTGAAATGGTGGAGACATGAACTGTCTACCACGGGTTATGGATTATTAATGTCACTCCTAGTCCTTTGTGACTACTTAAGTCTTTCTCTTCTTAACCAGAATTGGTTCCAACATCAACAATGGATGCTTACTAACTATGTGGTGTGACTACTTAAGTGGACGACTTGGTTTGGAAGTTCTTTATCTCTATCTTTGTCTTGTCTTCTTTTCTCTTTAACTTGATTGTTTTGAAGTCCTTTATCTCTGTTTTACTTTTAAGAGTTTGTTTTCATGTTACTATTTATTTTGATGAGTTATGTTTAAAAGATTGCTTTGGAGAATTGTACCAGTTCCATTCCAGGGAACTGACTCACCCCTCTCGGGGTGGGCTGCTTGGTTTCATCTTGCAGGTACAAATTGATTTACAGGTGGCCATGAAGAGCATGAGTGATTGGGATGGGATTAGGTTTATGGAGAGTGAATGTACTTTATTATTGTTATGTTAATGTTAAGTTTTCTCGAAGTTCAGACCGTAACTTAGTTAATTGTAATGGTTGTAATTGGTGAGGATGGTACCGGGTGTTTGGAGCCCGATGGTCTGTAGCACCTTTAGTTTATTTTCCGTTGTTGTTTTATTATTATAGGGGTGTTACACATTTTAGCCCGCTGTGTAGCTCTCAGCAACTGGCATTTTTGCTAGACAATGCATCAGAATTCTATAGCTCCCAACTAGTTCATTAAGCAACATTTTCCTTTCTCAAAACACTATACGTGTAGGTGGCTTAACAGAACTGGATTCGAAAAACAAACAGTATAGATTATTTGGATCAGCTTACTACCTTGGGTTCTTTTCTTTTTCCTCTCTGCAGTTGGTTCTTCCTGATCCACTCTTGGTAAAATGTGAAACTCTCAGGGCTTGGACTTCTGGCCTCAACTGAAGAGATCACTCAGGATTAGACTTGACAAAACAGACAAAGAAAGATAGGGAGTTGGAGAAATCAGGAAGTTGTTTTGAAGCTGTTACCTTCCTGTAACGCTTCAGAGATATTGGGCAGCTCCTACTCAAGTGGTTTTCTTGAAGATATCTAAGAGGACTGCCTGAAAGGTTCATGCATGGAAGGAGCAAGTGCTTTGGAGGTGTAAGTTTGTAGTGTCTCGGACATCAGAAAACAGAAAACAGAGAAGAGAATGTAAGGGGGGAATGATTCGAGCTCTTACCGTGAATGGGTTTTCTAGAGATATTGCTGGGTTTTCTTAGCAAGTTACGGTGCATATTAATGGATGCATCTCCATTAGTTTTTCATGCATGAAGGGAGAAGAAATAAGGGAGTCAAGACCATGTTTCTTTTCGGGCAAAAACAAGACAGAGCCGAACGAGGGAGGGAGGAGAACAGGAGAAAACTAGGTAGCGATTTTTACCTGCTCCCTTTGAGTTGTGTTTGCTCCAGGACTTCTAGAAATTGAAGCCAGGGTTTAACATGTACAGAGACTCGTTGTTTGCCTTGAGATGCTTAAACATTTCTTGTCAGCAGCTTGAGCACGGGAATCAGACATGCACAAAGGGGATCGATCAAAGAGCACTTGAGTTACTTGCACCCTGGAATGTAGAAATCTAAAAGTCCCCCGCTCTGGACTGGCTACATGTACGTGAAGTAACTGGGAGTGGTGCGTGAAAGGAGTGATGAAATACCCCTAAATTAATTTAAATTAATTTAGGGATTTCTTTTATTAAACCATAAATAATACTATTAATTAAATTATGGTATGGAATTATGAATATTAAATTATTATATGGAATTGTGAAATTTATTTAGGGGTTTTCTCCTATTTAACCCTAATTATTATACATTATTATAGTATTATGAATTTAATAATAAGATTTATAAGTCAATAAATCTTGGGAAAATTTCTAAACACTCCAATATATTATAAAGATTTTAGGAAGTGTTGGAACATTGTTTTGAAACATAAAAGTCAATATAAAATTCTAGAAACCTTAAAGCTTATTAAGCCTTGCTAGAGTTGACTTTTTGAGAATGGTCAACCAGGCCATGAAACCTATACCAATAAATAGGTTATGAAAAACCATGAAGATCGATAAAAAGAACGTTAAAAACGGATCATCCTACCAAAGTTATGATAGATTGAAGTTTAGAGCCAAAATTTTGAGAAATGCTGACGTGTCAGTCAGCCAGGCACTACCACTGAACAGTCCCAGTTTTCGACAGTTTTGGCATGTCGAGGGTCGAATTTGAGACGCCTATACTCCTGCTCTACTCCCCATTTGGTATGCCGTCTGTTTCATTCTCTTCTCCTTAATCTCATCTTTCCAACCATTACTCACACATCATCTAACTCCTTCTACAATGACCGGAAAATTGATCCAAAGTTGGCTCCTCGCGATTGCGTAACCCAGAACTGCAGTTTTTCCTGAAATCGGGTAAACTTCGTCACGCCATAACTTCTTCATTTCTCATCCAAATTTCGTGTTCTTTAGCTTGTTTTGAAGATCTCTAATCCCTCTATAACTTCCATGTTGATGACCAAAGCCAATTCCCAACCGTTTGTAAGAACGAAGTGCCTAAAGTTCGAGATCCGACATCACATAAAATCATAGGAAAAACGTAAGGTAAACTCGTAACTTCGGCTTAGATTTATTTCTGTGTAGTGCAAATTAGAGTGTGTTCTTGCTATCAATGTGTAGAGCTATGTTTCCTCTTTCGATTAAGCCCAAGAACATGGCCTAATTCGACCTAGAAATTATTTTATAGATCTCCAAAGTTAGCTCTCGAAACAGCCAGGTTCGAATATTTTCCAGAAAACCGAATGTGATTTCCTTCGTGGAGCTTCCCTGGTAAGTCTCCGTTCAATTCCTCCTATTATGTCACTCGATTTTGCATTATCGACCTAACCCAACTGCCAATTTCATCAATTATGCCTTGTATTGAGAGAATTTTGTAAAAATCGAATCGGGTATAACATGAACCCTAACCTCTTCGAACCCAGAATCGAATTCTTAGGATACTGCATTATAGATGGTGAAATCGGTGTCAATAGATTCGTTTTTCAATTTCGAATTCAATGGAACAAGAATCAACGAAATCGGTTCTGTGAGTTGAGAGAAATGATCGAATTAGTACTCGGGTCGTGGTTGCTGTTCGCTGATGAACTCGACGATTTTCGGCCGTCCGATCGTAGTTAAAAGGAACGGACGGCCGAGATTAAAACGTTTAAGTTTAAGTTAGTTAAGTTTTTAATATTTCCAGAATAATACCCTAACTTGTTGGATTTATTTAATTGCCTTCCCGAATGTATTTTGACTTGAAATTTTAACCATAGATTCCTTATAATGTCTAGTTTATTTTGATGTAAATTAATATGGGTTTTGAGTTTTTAAACATAAGTTATGATTTTTGCAAGTTACGAGAATTATGGAATTATTTGGATAATTTAAAAAGATATTTTTATGAAATAAAATTTTATAATAGTCTAAAATGTTATAGTTACTATATACTTAATTTGGGAATTTTGGACAAGGGAAATAGGTTTAAAAATTGTATTGCTAGGGTTTTTCATAAGTTATCTTATAATATAAGGCTTTTAATGTAACCAAAAATTAAAGTATAGTTGTTTAATGAACTTTATAGGTTGGGGAAAATATAATAAGACTAAACTAACATTTAATACAGAATGTCAATAAATATTTTGGGTATAAACTTTTAAGTGAAGTAAATACATATATATATATATACGTATATACAAAAGAAATGAAATGATAACTTAGATTAAATCAAGGAACTAATTAATCTACATTTATATTAATTATATAATATGGTAGTTAATATACTTAATTGAAACTAAGGAAAATACTTTATTTTATAAACCATATTGGATGTAGCTATGTGTAAAAGTTAATATAAATTAAATACAATAAAACTGCACAAGGAATGTCTTGAATAAATCCTAATATATATACAAAGAAAACTACATAAATAAAAGAAATAAGTACCTTATAGAGAATAGAATATGAAGGAATTTATAAGTTAAACTAAACCTATACATTATACTATTAAAACAGTATTTTATGTGGTGGTATTAAATTATGATTATGAAATTTAGTCAAAAGAGTTACCTTTGGATTTCTAGGATTTATATAAACCATATTAGAATGCATGTATAATATTATTTGTCAATGACCAAAATGTAAATCTATAATTTGGATTAAGTAATTAATAAGTTGAGACTTAGGAAATATTGTAAATAGATTACATAAAATGTTACACAAATAGATCTTATTATAATTAAAATAAAATAAATGAAATACTTTTACATTTAAATGTTCTTATTATATAAACAAACAAAATAAATGAGATACTTTTACATCTAAATGTGAAGTGGATTAGTAAGTCTAGATTTAATCATTTCATAACATTTATAGAATTGAGCGATAACTTAATATTTTAAGATTAAATCATTAAAAGGATTATGATATAAAAACTACATTAAACTACGATTTGGAAATTTATCTAAACAATAATCCTTAAGTTTCTTGGCATTAGATAAGCCATATGAAATACATTTATAACATTAATTACCAATACTTAGGATGTGAGTCTACAATTAAGTGAGGTATCTAGTGGTTAGAATTTATAGAAAGGTTTATAAATAGGAATTTGATACTTAAAACCTTTGAACCTTTTATTAGATAAACTAAGTTACATAAGAGATTATATTGATCTACTTTACGACGTTAAAAATATTAATGTGTCATTTGAGTATAAGGTATGGGGATTTTTCAGAACATATTATCTTATTAAGTAATTGACAATTTCACTTGTGAATGAGAGTTTAATTCTTAGATAAATTCTACCTTATGTTAAGATATAATGTTCATCCTAAAACATAATAAAGGAGATTAATTTATTAAGTTATTCCTTTGAAACCTTAGGTTTTGTAAACAATATGAAAAATGTATTTAAGACGTAAGTTTATTAAAATTTAGTATAAAAGGATTATACATAGTCTATAGCGGGAATGTGTGTAAAAATAAAACATTTGAGAAATTAAATGTAAGCAGGATAAATAAAAGGTTATCTTAAAATGCTTTATTATATAGTTAATGATAAAGTAAATAATATACCTTGGGAATACTAAATGTAAGAGTTCGATAAATCTAAGTTAACTATAATATAGTTATTCAAGATGAGAAACAATTTAACATCTTATGATAAGATTATTAGATGGTTGTAATAAAAGTCATCCTAAACTAAACATAAGATAAATGAGTTTAGTAACTCAATTAGGTTATCATAAAATGCATCTATAGCACCATGTTCCAATATACAGGATGTAGATCTTAATTAAGTTGAGGGGAAAACTTAATCATAATGGATTATTTGGTAATACTGATAAAATACATAATCATTACATTGTGAAACAATAGTATAATATTCTAAGATAAACCTATCATAGGTCATAACCCGATATTTATTCTAAATTAAGAATAAAAGTACTAAGCTTAAAAATTATTGAGATTCTAAGATTAGATGAATAATAATATGCACTTATGATATAAGGGTCTCAAGAGTCTTGAATTGAGAATTAGGGTTAAGTGGATAAGAGTGTAACAATTAACAAGTGTTAATAACATACATTCCCTAGTCTTACAACCTTGGGTTATACAACATTCTAATATAAGTCAAAGGTTATACATAACATTTAAGTGAGGGCTTAAAAGACAATTGAGACTTAGAAATAAGAGTGAGGAATTTATTTAAGTTTAACTTAGGTTACAAGTTATTGATGTTAGACTACCTTTAATATTCCTCAGAGTATTGTTGATTATTTGCACAAGTCGACTAGAAGTGCTACATCGATTACCAGGTACGAATTCTCGTACTCAGATACTTTTGGTGACGAACTTTATGGAATGTTTTGAGAAACGCTAAGTGAGCTTGAATGGTTTTCAAAGGAGACTATTTGTGTGACTAACTCAGCTTGATGTGACTAACTGAGCCTTGAATGTACAACTCACATGATCATTGGTTCCTTCTATCTGGTTGTTTCATTAGATATTATCTGCCTGGGGTTTACGCCTCTGCACTCTGTAGGACTGAGTGTTTTGGTATCGCTCTGGTGTAGTTAATGATCTAGTGGAAATATGGGAAATGTCAATCTTGGTAAATGCTTCTTTTGACCCTGGATATTGTTTCATCCGTGAGCTGAGTCTTGGTTGTGATGTGCACACATCTTCATCGGTAAACAGCGAGGGGCTGTATATCCCCTGTCCAATCGGACGTTGTAAACAGCGAGGGGCTGTATATCCCCTATCCTATCGGACGTAGTTAACAGCGAGGGGCTGTATATCCCCTGTCCCAAAAGGGACGCAGTTGGCAGCAGGGCCATCTCTTCCAATTGGTTTTATTCCACTCTTGATTATGGGTTCTTGGATATCTTCTTTCATTCCCAGTCCTTGTGACTACTTGGGTCTTTCTAATCCTAATTGGAATTGAATCTAACTTAAGCAATGGATGTTCACTAACTTCTGGCGTGGTTTCTTTTATGTTGGCTCACTCTACCTTCACGTTATTTGTCTCTATCCTTGACTTGTTATCTTTGACTTGGTGTTTTAGTGTGCCTTGTTCTTCTGATTTGTTTTGAGCATTTGACTTCAAGTTATTGTTATTTTAAGAGTTATGTTTTTCTTTTAATACTGTTGTTTTGGAGAGTTGTACCAGTTCCATTCCAGGGAACTGACTCACCCCTCCTGGGGTGGGCTGCTTGGTTTCATCTTGCAGGTACGAATTGTTTACAGGTGGCCACGAAGAGTATGAGTGTATGGGGGAATTAGGAATTTGGAGAGCTACTGTATTTTGTTATCATTACTTTTATACTATGTTTTCTCGAGTTCAGACCGTAGCATTTGTAATATCATAAGTTGTAATTGGTGAGGTTTGGTGCCGGGTGTTTGGAACCCGATGATCTGTAATCGCCTTAGTATTTTATTTCCGCTGCATTTATGATAAGTAGGGGCGTTACATATTATGGATGCATCTCCATTAGTTTTCATGCGTGAAGGGAGAAGAAATAAGGGAGTCAAGAACCCATGTTTCTTTTCGGGCAGAAAACAAGACAGAGAAGACGAGGGAGTGAGGAGGAACAGGAGAAAACTAGGTAGCGATTTTTACCTTGCTCCCTTTGAGTTGGTTTGCTCCAGGACTTCTAGAACTTGAGCCAGGGTTTAACATGTACAGAGAGACTCGTTTGTTTGCCTTGAGCTGCTTAAACATTTCTTGTCAGCAGCTTGAGCACAGGGAATCAGACATGCACAAAGGGGATCGATCAAGAGCACTTGAGTTACTTGCACCCATGGAATGTAGAAATCTAAAAAGTCCCGCTCTGGACTGGGGCTACATGTACGTGAAGTAACTGGGAGGGTGTGAAAGGAGTAGAGTGGGTTTAGTAGCCGATAACACCCACACACCCGAGAAGGAAAGAGCACAAATTTGAATCCAGAGACAGTTAGAAGATGCTGGTGTGTATGGGCGTAGGAATTTTTTTTAACCGTGCAGAGTATGACCCGCATGCAGGGAACATTGCTTGAGAGTTTGTGAATACTTCAGATATTAGTAAGTGTTCATCGATGTAATACATGTGCTGCGTAGTTAATCAATGCTGAGTGGGTAATCAAATGTGAGTTAGTAGTACTTGTAGAATTAAAGAGCATGGTTTCTGTCTGATTTTGTGTGTTGTTTTATAACAAGTTTAAGTGCTGCATTATAGTTACCGAATACGAGCATAGCTCAATTGGTTAAGACCTTCAGGAAGGGTACTAAAGGTATAGGGTTTGAACCTCGGCGGTAGCGTGTTTTCTCCCTTTTTTTATAAGCTCTATACATGTTTATTTATATATATGTGAGACTATATAACATATCGCGTTATTAGTTAGATACGCGACCACTTAATTTTGTTACATTATATATATGCCCCTTTTATTTTGTCGCGATTTAGTTATACGTAATTATGCGACGTTATTATTTATTATATACGACATTGTAATGTTTTCGGACATGTATATGCCCGTACTAAATTTAATTGTTCGTTTGTTCACAAGTTGTTACATGCTCATAATAATGTAACACATTCCCCTTAATTTAAACCTTACGCCATACGGTTTTATATGCTTAATTGTTTAGGCCTTAATGTAATTAATTATATGTTTAAATAATATTTAATTAAGTAGGGGTATTTCAATCTACCCCCCTTAAAAAGACTTCATCCCGAAGTCGCTTTACTTAAATAGGTGTATTAATAACTACCCATATAATCCCATAATGTATATCTATGTGATATATCATTTACACACATCGTATTGCACTTATACAGCACATAGCCATCATTTGTGGCGTTAATTCGAACATATGGATGTAGGCGATCCATCAGCACCATTATTTCCTATCAGTTCTACCAATCCTGACAACCTCCCCGAGGTGTCCATACCATGCCATCATTCCACATTCCATATCTAATGATTTATTTCGTATCCAGACTATACCATATGTAATCAATCTACAAGGTACTATAAATATATATATCACACATATCATAAAGAAAACTACTACATTCATGGATGTAGACACATCATTTCAACAAGTATTTCATAAGATACATACAACAAGTGCACATCACACCCAGCAATTAACAACGTACGCCCCGCGTACCACACAACACCAACAAAACGAACAAACAACATCAACAAACGACGTATGCCCCGCATACAAAACAAACCAACAACCATCGTATGCCCCGTATACCAACAAACATACCAACGAACTACTGTATGCTCCGCATATGAAATGACAGAATTTAGCGCAACCTGTGCACAGCCAAGAGGCTCTACCCCCCTTAAAAAGGGTTACGCCCCCGTACCCCATAAGTATTTAGCAGCCGCTCCGCAAGGAGCGCTAGATACTTGGCTCTCATAGAGTTCTCTAACTCTCATGTGGTATCTTTCACCTTTGGAGTAGATTATTCTCATATCAGAGAGGCGGGTATGACTCTAGCCCCTCCGGGCTCCAAAATATATAAAGGGTGAGGCACGTGTTTGTGCTCTCTCCCGAATTCGTTCTAATGGGCCCACTAGCTCCGTACAGAGGTGTAGACCCATGAACATAGGCTTAGTTTGATTCCTTGTATTGTCGTATATCCCATCGTTAGGATTTCTAGCATCTTCGCGTATCTTCTCTCATTGACTTTCAGCTTGAGTTGTACTTAGTGCTCTTTGCACCTTTCTTGGTAATACCGAGGCGTACTAGCCTTCATGTCTACTTAGATAAAGATTGTCATCATGTCTCCAGGTGGTTTTGTTCCGGAGTAACACATTGTTCGTGTTGATGTATATTATATCTTCTTCCCGTGTGTCGGTTAGCAACAACGTTCGTATGGTTCTTCCTGCTTCCTGTCAGGGAAATCCATATGTTGTGCTCGTATTTGAGTTTTGCAACTTCATCTTCCATTTCACATTATTCTTTGTGAATTGACTCGTCTAAGTTCGCCCATGTATTTATTATTGATAGCTGTTCGTGTTTGTCATCATTTTCGAAGGGTCTCCTTGTCTTCACTGTGTATCGTTTGCTACTCTGTGTTGTAGGTATCTGGTTCCTCTAGCCCGTTGGTTTGATTGCAGCTCTTCTCGTCTATCTTTGAGGTGATTTGTATCACTGTCCGTAGTACGAAGTTGACTACTTCTCGTGTTCTTAACACTACTTGTCTACCTGCATGGGGTACCATACTGATACATTACTACTTACCTGACTAACTTATAAATAAGTCTGTCAGGCCCACACGCTCTTATCGGAGTGCAGTCGTCCCATGTCTCGTTTAGCAAACTGGTAGCGTCCGTCACACGGATATTGTGAAGTATTCTATTGTCAATCTCCCTTTTGGTGGATGTCCTTGTTGTGGTTCGATGTTATTTGGTCCGCATCGTCGGTTATCTTGTCGTAGGTGCTAATGTTCTAGTAATATGGTGGTAAGGCGGTTGGAAACATTATTTTTGTTCCCTGGACTCATGTCCTTAGTAATACACTAGAGGTAGCACTTGGTTGTTAACTAGTTAAACTTTAAATGTTGGTTCGTCTTTATGGCTACAATCGATCAATGTAATGTTCGTGCTAAGCTAGCAATGTCAGTTCTCCTATCTCGATCTCCATGAGTACTATACATATTTTTTTCTTCCACCTGGTTAAATTATTATCACGTCTCATCTATAGTTCCCGATACGGCGTAGGGTACGTTCTCATACTTGGGTATTCCTATTTGTTCCCTGTTCCGTTTAATTGGGTGTATTATAGATTGTATGATTGTTTGAGCAACTCAGCTCTTCACTTTCTGACCATTCTCATTGGCGGTGCTGCATTCACAAGGGGTATGCCATTTCTCACCAGATTATGCTTGTCCATTAGGACTAAACATTTATCACTATTAGTGATTAGCATTACATGCTAGTATATACTTCTGGTATTCAGCTAGTAAGCAATGTCTTTGTTGTTACTTATTGTTTAGTGCTAGTTATATGTAACTGCAGTTATTTATATTTCCGGTGCGTGGTTTGGCGCCTGTTAGTTAATTATCATAGTTATTTATGTTGCTTATGGTATGTACCATAGCTCTCTTATTTCATTGTACTAATTTAGACATTGTTATGTTATTCATATGCCTCGAAAGGTAATCGGAGTCGGTGTTCCCGGTCTCCTGGGCTCATGCCCTTTATTGTTCATTAGGTACTTGCCTACTTGCGCTATTTAGCGTTTGGTTTAAGTGTTTGCCATTGTTTTAGTTTAAACATTCGTTCATCACTGACAGTCGCCACAATCGTGAACGACATGTTTTTAACACATAATGATATTTATCTTTTTTTTACATGGCAGAACTCCAATGGCAGTAGTCATTTTTTTTCTACTTAGAACTCGTCTCACAATCAGTGTGATTCTGATAATACATATAGGACTTCATCTTGGCGTTGATCACTTTTAATTGTGCATAACCGTACATGGCACTCCTTGGTAAAGGTAGTGCCCAGAGGTGGTAATTATTCATGTGTTCAGTGTTGATTCGCGTTCATTGTTGCGAAGGTATTGGTAATGTCCGTATTACGGTAGAATTGTTCTTTTCACTCCTGGTCCATCTGTGGACTGATACGTCTTACTAATTCTCTCGTGTTCATCACAGGTTGGCGTATACATGAATATAGTTAGTAAACTATTATATTAATATAACATATGGTATGTATAACATTATATTAAATATGTGGCAATGTTGTAGTAAATAAGAATTTTTATGTATATGCCTTTCGGCAATAATATAGTTTTTGTTAAAGGTATGGGTTATAATATTTAATGAGAAAATGGAATGTATAAACTAAGGTTAGTATAAAATAAACCTTAGGAATTATAAATATATGTCCTGAAATGTTACAAAATATTAAGATAAAGTTCTTAATATAAATTGCATAATATAATGCAACAAATCAAATAATCATCTTACATTAAGATGATGATGAAAATGTGACATATAATATAGGAGAATGAATCATGAATTATGAATATAAGTGTATATATATGTGGTGCGCAAGCATATGTGAATAAATATAAATACTGAGCATACGATATAGTTGGAAACTATTTGGTAGTGCTTGTCATACGATCGTATTCTCTTCATAATTTTATTTGTATGGTTTAATATATGCAGCGTAAACTGTTAGTCACAAGTTTCCTTATTTAATATCTTATTGCTACGTTGTTGCTAGTTGTTTGTAACTAGTATGCTGTTGTTTTGTTTATCCTGATTGTAATTAATTGTGGCAATTTGTGAAGAGTCTCAGGAGTCGTCCGACCCTGGTGTGATCAGTACCGGTGTTGAACAATCCTTCCACCCCATTTTGTGGTTGGTTTTCCCTTGATCCCCGGGAATCAAGTTTCGCCTTCCACTTCCAATTCAGTCTTTAAATGGTTTGATAATTAGATTATGTTATCTTGGCTTTTAAGCCGGTGTCATTTGATTCCTTCTTACTTAGTAGTTATAATTTGTAATGGCTAGTGTGCCATTTTTATTGTGTTATTCGGACTTGTCGGGTCCTCCTGAGGTTGTCGGTCTAGTATATTAATGGCTTATTGCAACAATTGTAGTCCTGTAGTTATATATTAAAGTTGTGCAATTGTTTGGTGAATATTGGTAGCCATGTCGTTGTACCATTAGTCTACACAGTTTACCGAATTTGTTTGTAACGATAGTAACAGTGGTAGCTGCAGTCGTAGTTGTTGCAGCACTTGCAGTAGCAAGTGCGCCGGGTAGACGAAATTATTGGTACATTGTTTAAATCAGCGCTTGCAGTAGCAAGCGCACCATGCAAGTAGAGTTGTCGATTTCCGACTTGTTTGTCTTACTGCTGTATTGGTTGCTTAAGTACCGTTAAAATGATTGTTCATGAAAAGGACGGTATTTGGATTGGAGAATTTCCTAACCACCTTGTCAGTAGAATAACCAGGTCCTTGCAAACGATTTATTTGGTATATTAAAAGCCTAGAAATAATCCTAGAATTCAATAATTCAATAGATCGTCAGGTTGCAAAAATCCCGGTCGAAATAGTATAGCAAATTATGAAGCGACCGGGGTGTCAATCCACGGGACTTGATGTGGTAAGTCTAGCCTTAGATAATGGTTAACTCAAAAAGGGGGTTTGTTTTGGTTTTGGGTTTCACAATTAGCATACAAGAAAGTAAATAGCAGATAAATTAAAGCGATAGTCTTAGGAGTGTGAACGGTACTCTAGGTTCAGGGAGTTGTTTCACTAGCTAGGCTCTGCATATTCTACTACTTGAGTGGAGACTTGGATCGGCTTGTAATTCTCAATTGTCTATTCTGTATTAAGTCTTATTTCCAGATAGCTCATCTAGACAGGGCATGTAGTTCTAGTCTAGACCTAGCAAGTATATCTAGATGGTTTTATTGCACATAATTACTAGTCTGGTTTTGGTCCGGACTAAAGCTCCTAGTGACTAATGTAATCTATCCGATTGCAATATCACAGGTAACAGGTTAATAGGACCATCAATGCTAATCACCTTATCTGATCATAACATGATTCGAGGGCTTATAATAAATTCATGACGTTTATTAAAAGCACCTAAAAGCATTAACCTGAACAATCCAAATTGTCTCAATAAAGCAGTAAAATAATGCAGAGTTTAACTAATTACAACATCCCTTCCCCTAGAGTAAATCCTTTTAGCTAGACATAGCGATTATAATCATAAATGAGAGAGAGTTGAGAGAAATCATCTGTTACGAAGATCTTCTTGCTCGCTCCGTCCTTTGCCCTTGCGCTGTGCTGGCTTGAAGGTTGATCTTGGTGAGAATGGAGTGAACTGGGTGAAATGGGGCGAAAGTAGAATTTTTGGCGAGTTTTGTGAGGTGTCCGGCTGACGAGGGTCGGACACAGAGTCGGACGTGAGATGTCCGGACCTGTCTGGGTCGGACGTGATCCGGACGTGGGTGGAATGAGTGTATCCGGATCCGGACAAGGGTCGGACACGGCTAAAATCTGGTGAATGGATGCGGGATATGTGTGTGGGTGTGAGCGGAGGTTTACGGAGGAATTTAGTGAAATGAGCAGATGAATCGTGAATGAATGGATTAGTAGAGAGGAGAGGAGACTGTGAAGTCAGGTACCATTTGGAATGAAGGCTGTGCTGAGTTTATATAGGATTAGAATCAGACATGGATTAGTGGATGTTTGGTAAACTGGTGAGTGGGTAACTTGATTGACGCATTGATTGAGGATGGAGCGTTTGTAAATTAATGCGTCGCTCTCCTGTCTTCTTAATGCGCCGCCT
>CM041777.1:465723622-465757866 GCA_023374045.1 Limonium bicolor | reverse complement strand
GGTCGGTGGCGAGTCTTGTGTATGACTCCGCCCGGTGGCCCAAGTAATGAGTATCGAGTATTGTGTATGTATGAGTAAAGTAATGGGTATTGAGTAAGAAGCGAGTATGAGCATGTAATGAGTACCGAGTATTGAGTATGTATGAGTAAGTATCGAGTATTGAGTACGTATGAGTAAGTATGGAGAATTGAGTAGTGAGTATGCACAAGTCTGGTAACGAGTACAGAGTAAGGATCGTGTGCGAGTAAGGTATTGAACATGGAGTGATGAGTATGCAAGAGTAAGGAGTAGGTATGAGTAGAGTAGCGAATATCGAACACAGTACGAAGAGTAATGAATGAATAACAAATACGAATGGTTGACTATCGAATTGCCTTCCTTAGTAAGTATTGAACTTGTATGTATATATAAAGGGATTGTACTTGTAATGTATTATGAAATTGGAAGTCCAAACTGTATCAGTAAATTAAGGATTGTAGTATACTCGGTATAGTATTGTATTGGAGTTGTATTGGATTATGGATTAGTATGCAAGGGGAAGTATTGTATTGTGTAGAGCACTCGGTATGTTCATATTCATCAGACCAATAGTATGCAGTATTATAATCCGCCTTGTTAGTCACGTGGGTGACTAACGGCATTGTACACCCGCCGTTGAGTAAGTAATATCCGCTGCGAAGGTAACCATTGTACGGTAATGACGGTATTAGCGGTAGGGGTGTTACAGGTCTTGATGCTTTAATGGCATCTATTGGAAAGGTTGTCGGAGTTGATACTTGCGCTCTCATAGACTTGTGACCTTCTAGTGGTATCACGGATACCTTCTCTTAGGCCTATCCCTTACGGTGTTTTGACTTCGTGTCTACTCTTATAGTCATATACTTTCATCACAATACTCTGTTAGATCTTAGTTGGCTCTAGCATCCCTTTCTAAAGCTTGTGTTTGGGTGTTACTAAATTAAGTTGGTAAAGCCGACCAGCGTTTGCGGTTGCGGTTGCAGTCAGTTTTAACAATACTGGCTTCGTGACATAATGTTCTTAACCTCGCCTTTTAGTGGTCATAATGTTTCCCAACTTCAAGGTAATTTATTGTTCAAATTCCTTATCTTTTTCTCTCCTTACCGGAGTTCAGTAGCATCGTTGGTCTTTATTGATCCTGTCGAGGACTAATGTGTCCTTCCGTTTTCAAGAATTTACAACACCATCGGTGTGTGCTGTTTTGGGCATAGCATTGTCCCACATCATTACGTGATCGTATCTTATCTATGATTTTCTTTAAGGTTTGGAAATGGGTTGTTATAATGAGTATTCGTGTCTGATCCCTTATCCGATTAATTGGATGTGTTCTAACTTGCGTCATAGCTTGTGCATCTCAGTTCCTTGTTCATCTACAATTGTCAACGACGATGGTTTATCCATGGAGTATTATGAAATTCCTACATATGGTCGTGCTTGTCTAGAGGACTCAACACTTCTCACCGGTAATGTTTGGCATCCAATGCCGGTATAGGTTTCTGGTGTTTGGCTTATAAGCCTCAGTTGGAGATTTATTAACACTTAATTTGGTCTAGTTTGCTATTGGCTGGTGTATTCCTCTTAATTTACAACAGTCAGACCAATCAGGTTTTTCCGAGGTTTTATATCCCTCATGTCTTAAGGGTTTTGTGACCCTTTTCTATGACAAGTTGTAGTTCTTATCTCTTTATGTCACAGACTTATATGAAAATTCGGTATTTACTTATAGCCATGGTATTATGCCCTCCGGTCTACATGGTCTTCCAGAAATGGGCTCATTGTTGTAGCACTTGCTGTAGCAAGTGCACAATGCAGACTGAATTATCAGTACGATGATTATCATAGCACTTGTTGTGGCAAGTGCACCATGCAGGCCGAGCCACCAATACGGTATGTGCCAGCTGCAGTATGTCTTCCCATCCTTTGCACTTATTAGTCTCGTTGACTCTTTCGTTGCCCCTTCGGATCTTTGTAGCTTGATTACTCGGGTCTCTTGGTTGTTGTCCTAGGTACGACATTCTGCTAACAGGAAATTTTGTAGGATAAAAGGGATATACAAAATAAATAAAATAAATAACTAAACCTACAACTCTACTACGGGTAGCAAATAAAACCCGGTCGGAGTATAGTGTAAATATATTATGACCGAGAGTATCGAACCCAAGGGACTTATAGAAAACTAGTCCTAATCCGGGCAAAAGCCTATTCTAAAACAAAGGGGGAAAAGTAAAGGTTGATTCTAAACTAAGAAAACTAAATAAACTAACTTTGATTCGGGAAAATGTCAATGCAAAAGTAACGTAAGACCAATAATCAAGGGTGGCAAGTCTCAAAGAGGATTTAGTCTCGCAAAATGAATGTGTGGGTTGCCTGCTGGACTTCTGCTTCCCGGCATATTCATGGCCTTGAATGTGCCGGCCAACTTACATCCGGCACTACATCCGGCACCGTTCATTTCGTAAATAACACTTCCAGATTCAGTTCTGACAAAAGGAACTCAATATTCATACTTGCATTGTGCATAGCCAATGCCGCGAATACAAACAGAATAATGGGAAATAAGAGATTAACCCTAAACCTTAGGTCTTGATGCCCCTCTTTCAGAACAACAAACTTAAAGATTACCAAAATCCTAATCTATCCTATTCTTGTCTTGTGAACATTAAATAGGACTTAGAGATAAGAGAATAAATAGCTACTTCATTCTACTTTGCATGAAGACTAGAACTCGGGTTAAGAAACTTGAAAATTCCATAAATGGTCATAAGAGTTTTACAAGGAAATCTTCCCTAACCAAAAATCTAACAAGGATTCTGCATCACCATCCACACAACTACAAGAAGAGAATACAAAAGGGGAGAAGGAGATGTTCATAGCCTTAACCCGACAAGGTCTTCTTCTTCTCTTGCGTGGATGGATCTACAGACGTTCCTTGGACACCAACAAATGGAGTGGAGTGGAAATAGAGGCGTGAATGGAGTGTATAATGATGTTGAAGTGTCAAATTGCAGCCTTTCTCGGCCTATTTATAGGCATCATATGTGTCTGTTGTCGGGCGCCATGCCGGATCGTCAGTAGCCGGCACACGTGGTAAATGCGCCCAACTGTTAACGGTCGAAACCGTCAATACCACGTGAAATAGTGCATATTCCGGGTAGGAGATACCCGGCATCACACCCGGCAGCGGTTGGAAATCACGTGGAACACATGTGCTGTCGTATGGTCAACCGAAACGACTTTACACTCATGCCGGATAGCATTTACCCGGCATCGCATCCGGCAAGGCCACTTTTCTGTTCTGTGTTCATGCCGTGTAGAAACCTCCCGGTATCAAGTCCGACTTCAATGGAATTTCTGCCTAGAGATTCGTTCCTTGCCTATAAAACACATAAAACATAAGACTGTACAAATAATATACTTTAACGCATAATATAACATAAATAACACATATATAACTCTATTTAGATAAATATAATACTAAAGCTAATGCATATAATATGATAAGTCTGCAGCTTATCAAGGCCCTACACTTACCTTTTGCTAGTCTTCGAGCAAAACCAGATTAGAAAGGACTAATTACTTATGCACAAAACAGATAAACTCTAGAATGAAATGTAGATAAATATTTCCAACTACATGACTCTACTCATAAGTATCACTTAATCTACCTTATTCTATCAAAACACACTAATAGGTATAACAACAAAGAATTTCAAAATCGATCAAAAACTTTTGGGCTATTTGCAGACTGTATATTGTGAGTGGTTGGAACTGGTGTAATTAAAACAAATGAAAAGAAATTAAAAACTCAAAATAACCGTCGGGTTTCAAACAAATCCCGGTCGCAGTAGTATAGTAAAGTGTAAGCGACCGGATTTCGAACCGTGGGACTAAGGGGAATTATTAAGTACCTAAGCTTTGTCACAAAAAGGGGGATTAATTGACTTGTTTTTACAAATAAAAATGAAAGATAAAATAACTTAAGTAAATAGGTAAATTAAATGAGACTCTGGGTTCAGGTTAATATAATCTGCTCTTTCATGCTATGTCTACTGGTTTAATTATAATTGTTTGGCAAAATTCCTCTTATTATCTTAAGGACTAAATCATAGACTCAAAAGAACTCGTTTACCAGAAAATGCTCGGTCTAATCCAGGTTCGAGCACAACACATGTAAACGGACGGTTTAGATATGAGAAATATATTTGCATCTGAAAATACTAACTTATTAAATCATAATAAGCTTTCTCCAGATTTATGGCTTAATTAACCTGTCTATTTATCACCGGTCTGATCAAAATAGACTTTGTAAAGCATTTTAATAAATTCATGAGATTTATTAAGATGGCGAGAGATAAGCTTTAATTGTAACAAACTGAATTAAATAAAACCAGTAAACATATAATTAATACAAATACATAATACCCATTCCGAGAGTATACATATTCTAGCCTAACATATTAAATAGATAAACAGAAACAAGAGTAGTAGAAATCATCGACTCCTGGATTTGTTCTGCTATTTGAATACGTGGGACTAGAGGTGGATATGGTGGAATGAAAAGAAAACAAAATGGAGAAGATGGGAGAAGAGAAATGGGATGGACGTGAGGTTTGTGGCGTAGTGGATCGATGATGGATGATCGAAGTGTGTGTTAAAGAGCGTGGGTTTATATAGAAGAAAGGAAGAGGAAGAAGACAGAGGGAACACCGCGTGAGGAATTTAAGGTGTGCTGCGGCGCCTGATATTGCTGAGAGTAGATAGATATGTTTGTAGGCGCCGAAATCAGTCGCGTCTAATTCTGGATCTGGGTTGTATATTTACACACGTCCTTGTTTGTGTCCTTGGATAAATCCTCGGACGTCTCACACGCTGCTGCCTGTCTCTTGTCTGGCCTTATTTCTGCGGACAGGCCACGGTCATGTATATGTCCGCCTTTGTCCGCCCTTTAATCCACGGACGTGCCTATATTCTCTTCTTGTCCGTGTTTCTGTCTGGGTTATTTCCCACGGACGTCACACACGGTCTTCTTCTCTTCTCTTGTCCGTGCTTAATTCTGCAGACGTGACACGGACACGTCTCTATTTTCTTCTTGTCCGTGTCTTTGTCCGGGTTAAAATCCGCGAACGTCTCTAACCTGTCCGCCCTTTGTTCCACGGACGTGGCACGGACGTGACACAGAAATAAGGCCTCGCGTGCATGTCGTGTGACCCCAATCTAATCCCCTTTGATATATGTATTTATATGGCATTTTTCCTACATTTAACACATATAATACATCAGTTTATATCACAACATAATTATAGGGAAAACCCAAGATAAGTGAGAAACATTACTTAAAATGATGTAAATTATAAGGAGATTAAACCTTAATAAGTCTATATGTATTGCACTTATCAAACTTCCTCACACTTGGCTTTTGCTTGTCCTCAAGCAAAATTAAGGAATATAATTATCTCTAAGCCGTAGTATAAAACAAGATTAAATAAGTGTAGAAGAGAATTAGACAAAGTGACAATTAAAAGAATAATTCTACTCTGAGAAGTAGGTTTTTGCAAACAGTGAAGAAGAACAATTTAATAAAAGCATAGAAAAACTAGATTGCAGAAAGCAAGTTAGATTAACCTGGGATTTTCCTCCAATTTCAGTTCTCTAACCCGGAATGACAAGGGGTGTGAAGTAATGCCTTATTCCGCAATACCTTTCAACACCACGTACTCATATTTATAAATATAAATTACAATTTATTGCTTTCATCATTTTTTTGAATGCAGAAATGTACATACTAAACAAAATTTTTTTTTTATATTGCATTATTTTTCTGTACCCCAGACTTTTCTCTATATCCTTGTAGCGGTGTTGGGTCTTCTATCCCAGATCACGAGACCTTAGGTAGATAGGTGTTAAGGCACCCCGGAGGACTTAATAACTGAATAGACGAGGCCTGTTTTTGGTTTAGAAAAATTTATAAACAGCGGAGTACCTTGTCTTTATCCCTTTCTTTCCTAACTTTCCAATCATTTCCATAATCCCAAGCTAAGCTAAATTGGTTTTTACAATTAGCAGATCTATCGTATTTTCAGTAAAAATAGAGTATTTTGATTGAAAATAATTTTATACAAACTTCTTTAAACAAAACGGTTCTTTCAGTTGTCACTTGCTTAATTTCAAACACTTCTACAATTATTTTATCTCATTTTTTTCAAAATGTTGGCAATTAGAGTAGCAAGAAGCGAGTGTGGCATTAACGAACAACTGTCATATTTTTAGGGAAAGGTCTCTACTTCCTCAACTTGAGAGGAGCAATGTCCTCATTGTTCAAAATTAATTCAAGGAAAAGGACCTTTCAAAATATGACAGACTCATAAAGGATTAAATTAATAGAGAAGCTTTATCGTCAGATAGGTTGAACATTAATATGATAAAGAAGAAACTGAGACTCCCCTTGTATCGTAGATTGAGGAAGGTGCCCTTCCTCACACTTAAAGCTTTGGTAGGGGTGAGACGTTCCTCACACTTAAGTTCACGCAAGTGTTCAACCGGAGATATTAAAATTCCTAAAGCAATTGAGGTTGCTTTCCATATGCGAGTTCAGCTATATGTTTGAATATAGAATTGTTTTCTGAAAAGAAAAATCTGTATAGCCAGCAGAACTCAAGTGGCACAAAAAATAATAAGAAGAAAAACATAAATTAAAATGCATTGCATAAAATAAAAGCATGAGCAATAAAATAAAAGTGAACTGTTACCTCGTTAGTACAAAAAAGTATGACAAAATTAAAACAGTACAATTTTACCAAAAGTTAGTGAACAAGAGAAAAATATATAACAAAATAAAAAGGACATAAATATCACTGCGGTGGCTGTGGTGGCTGCTGGGATCCCTGGCCTATCTGAGTGAGGAGATGCTGTATGAGATGAGCGGTCTGCTCCTGCTGCTCAGTCGACCGCTGAAACTGCTGAGCTGTCTGTGCATGCAACTCGTCACTCCGGTCTAAGCGCTGAATCATCTGTGTCTGCTCAGCCAGCATCCTCTGCTGGGTCTGCTCAAAGCTCTCAAACCGCTGATGCATCTGCTGCTGCATCTGATGGAAGGCCTGAAGCTGAGCCTGCAGATCTGATGTGACAGGCGGTATCGGAACAGAAGCTGGGATCTGCATCACAGCGGTCGTCGGCACGTAGGGCTCATCTCCCTCTGCTGTGTCAGCGGAAGGTGGCTCGGCATCAGCTGAAGGTGTAGCTCCTGTAGAAGGCCCTGCTGCAGTGGAGGAAGCGGTGCAAGACCGGTCAGTGCGACCTCTGACCTAGGTACCGTCATCTAAGCGCATAAAGCCTCAGCGCCTCACAGTCTGCAGTGTGACTGGGCGCTCTCCCGTCTGGAGCTCTAAACATCGTGTGGCGTCCTCTAGAAGGAGACAGAAAAGGTGGTGCATGATGAAGAAGGGAAAAATAGGAGTGATCTTCTTCTTCTTCGTCCTCAGATAGTAGACCACCTTATGTAGCTGGCCGAACATGATGTGCGAGATGGAGACACGCTGAGTGGGTGGAGATGGCGAGAGGAAGTAGTCCAATAAAGCACAGTCCTCATCAGAAGCATCGATCGCGCAATAGGGGCGGATCTGATGACTGAGGATCTCTAGTAGTAGTCTCTACAACAGTGTGGGGAAACTCGTGTAAGGGAGGACATCCTTGTCCTCCTCCCCTCTACTTCGGGTCCTCCGACCTATATCCTGAAGCCACCTCGCCTTCGATCTATGCAGGTGATCCTGTGAATCCTCGGATATGGTCAGGGCAATCCGGAATTTGCAGGATAGTAGAGAAGGTCGCCGGTGTGATCTCAATGGGGAGATGTCGGACGAAAGAAGTGATGCTCAGATTGTCCGCCTGGGCATTCGCATAGAACTCTCTAATCAGCGCTGGAATGAAGAGTCCCTCACCCATTTTTAGGACCTTTGAAAGTCCAAAACCAGCGAACAGGGTGTCCACCCCTGTGGCCTCGATCACCTCAGGCGCTATTCGCCTCTCCATCACAAAGTCCTTCCCCTGGTCATACCAGGCACGGGCCTCTGCTGAAATAAAACCATCATCCCGAAGAGCCGGATGGCGAGGAGGTGCAGAAGAAGAAGACGCACCGGGGCAGTTGCCCCTAGTAGGACCAGAATCTGAATGTCCACCATGCATACGAGGCATACTAATAATTTTGAAATTGAAATGTAAATAAACAATAACAACATAAAAATTAAATTAATATCAAACAGAGCATTAATATCCGATATAAACAACTTAGCAAATTAGCAATATAGAAAGCAAGTAGAAGAAATAATATGAAATACAACCATAAATAAATAAACAACACAAATTCTACCGAAAATTCCACAGAATCTCCCCCAAAAATCTTCAATTCTCCACAACTAAATTCATTCAACATTCAAGGTAATACATACCGTTATCAAACAAATCACTCACAACATCGTACAATCATAAAACCGTTCAGTTATAATAACAAGGCATTATATCATCGAAAACTGAAAATATATCAATGCAATTTTCGTAACTCATTAACCTTAATTTGGAATTCAATCAAAAACAACAAATTGAGTATAATAAGTGTAGATTTAACCTTGTGCAAGTATAATATGATTGTAGAAGAAGAAATCGAGGACAAAAACACAATATTAAGCTCAAAATTTTTGAAACCATCCTCCTAGGGTTCGAAAATTCAGTCACTAATTTCTCCTTGTGTGGTTGTTGGTTTGTGGATTTGTAGCTATAGAAATGTAGAGAATTGAAAAATGAAGATTTCGGTACTAACCTTGCTCGATTTGGTGGAGAATTGAATAATCTGGAAGCAAAAGAAGGTCTGGGCGATTTGCGGTGCTGTTCGTCGGTTTGCGAGAGTTTTGAAGATTTGAGAATTATGCGGAAAGAGTGATTCGAACTTTCTTTTTTTTTTTTTGATTTGGAAACGCGTCCTGGGGACGTCCGTCCTTTTGTCCGTCCAACAATGGGCGGACGCGTTGATTTCTTTTCGACGTCCGGGTTCCGTCCGTGTTAATTTGGGCGGACGCGTTGATTTCTCCTTGCTTCCGGCTTGCGTCCGGCCTTTTATGGTCGGACGTGAGCTCCTCTTTTTTTTTATTTATTATAGATGGTCCGTGTTTGTGTCCGGCTTTTAAAGGGCGGACACAAACAAACTTCATTTTTTTTTTGGATTTAAATTAACCGAAGACAATGAAACAAGAACAAATAAAATAAAACAAAATAAATTGCAGTAAATAATTAAAAGAAAAAGGGTAGAATATAAATTGCTGAAATTTAAATGACTGGAATTTAAATGACAGAAAATTTAATGACAGGGGAATTTAAATGACAGTAATTTAAAGAACTGAATTTAAGTGATAGAAATTTAAATGACAGAAAATTAAATGACTGAAAATTTTAATGTTAGAAGTTAGATTACTGAAAATTTAAATGTTAGAAGTTAGATTACTGAAATTTAAATGTTAGAAGTTAGATTGCTGAAAATTAAATGTTAGAAGTTAGATTACTCAAAATTAAATGACAGAATTTAAATGACATAAATTAGTATATACAACAAACATAATAATATGAACAGAATATAGTAGATAATTAATATAAACAACAAACAAAATAATATAAACAAAATATTATAATATAGCAAGTGAATTATCCAGGGCTTAGGGACTAGAATAAATCAAGTCCCCGGCAACGGCGCCATTTTGCAGACTGTATATTGTGAGCGGTTGGAACTGGTGTAATTAAAATAAATGAAAAGAAATTAAAAACTCAAAATAACCGTCGGGCTGCAAACAAATCCCGGTCGCGGTAGTATAGTAAAGTGTAAGCGACCGGATATCGAACCGTGAGACTAAGGGGAATTATTAAGTACCTAAGCTTTGTCACAAAAAGGGGGATTAATTGACTTGTTTTTACAAATAAAAAGGAAAGATAAAATAACTTAAGTAAATAGGTAAATTAAATGAGACTCTGGGTTCAGGTTAATGTAATCTGCTCTTTCATGCTATGTCTACTGTTTTAATTATAATTGTTTGGCAAAATTTCTCTTATTATCTTAAGGACTAAATCATAGACAAAAGAACTTGTTTACCAGAAAATGCTCGGTCTAATCCAGGTTCGAGCACAACACATGTAAACAGACGGTTTAGATATGAGAAATTATTTTTGCATCTGAAAATACTAACTTATTAAATCATAATAAGCTTTCTCCAGATTTACGGCTTAATTAACCTGTCTATTTATCACCGGTCTGATCAAAATAGACTTTGTAAAGCATTTTAATAAATTCATGAGATTTATTAAGATGGCGAGAGATAAGCTTTAATTGTAACAAACTGTATTTAAATAAAACCAGTAAACATATTGCATAATTAATACAAACACATAATAACCATTCCGAGAGTATACATATTCTAGCCTAACATATTAAATAGATAAACAGAAACAAGAGTAGTAGAAATCATCGACTCCTGGATTTGTTCTGCTATTTGAATACGTGGGACTAGAGGTGGATATGGTGGAATGAAAAGAAAACAAAATGGAGAAGATGGGAGAAGAGAAATGGGATGGACGTGAGGTTTGTGGCGTAGTGGATCGATGATGGATGATCGAAGTGTGTGTTGAAGAGCGTGGGTTTATATAGAAGAAAGGAAGAGGAAGAAGACAGAGGGAACACTGCGTGAGGAATTTAAGGAGTGCTGCGGCGCCTGATATTGCTGAGAGTAGATAGATATGTTTGTAGGCGCCGAAATCAGTCGCGTCTAATTTTGGATCTGGGTTGTATATTTACACACGTCCTTGTTTGTGTCCTTGGATAAATCCTCGGACGTCTCACACGCTGCTGCCTGTCTCTTGTCCGGCCTTATTTCCGCGGACAGGCCACGGTCATGTATATGTCCGGCCTTTGTCCGCCCTTTAATCCACGGACGTGCCTATATTCTCTTCTTGTCCGTGTTTCTGTCTGGGTTGTTTCCCACGGACGTCACACACGGTCTTCTTCTCTTCTCTTGTCCGTGCTTAATTCTGCGGACATGACACGGACACGTCTCTATTTTCTTCTTGTCCGTGTCTTTGTCCGGGTTAAAATCCGCGGACGTCTCTAACCTGTCCGCCCTTTGTTCCACGGATGTGGCACGGACGTGACACAGAAATAAGGCCTCGCGTGCATGTCGTGTGACCCCATTCTAATCCCCTTTGATATATGTATTTATATGACATTTTTCCTACATTTAACACATATAATACATCAGTTTATATCACAACATAATTATAGGAAAAACCCTAGATAAGTGAGAAACATTACTTAAAATGATGTAAATTATAAGGAGATTAAACCTTAATAAGTCTATATGTTTTGCACTTATCACTATTTTGCATAAGGGATTTTTTTGTAATCTCTCCTTTTTCCGGTTTCCATCATTCAGCTCTATTTTTCAAGAGTTTCTGAATGTGGCCAAGACACTCATCATTGGTTTTTATTATTCAGCCCTATTTTGCAAGGGTTTCTGAATTTAACCATGATTGTTTTGCAATGAAGAACAGGGAATTTAGGAAAAAAATAAAAGGAAAAACTCTCATTTCTTGCTTTTATTCAGAGGCACTTTATGCAACCTCAAGGAATATATTGCTTTTCCTTTGGAAGAAGATTTTTTCCTTTTTTCTTCTTCTTCTTTCTTTTGCACAAAAAACCCTTTTTAAGATTTTCACCCAAAAGATTTTTCACAATTTGAAAAGAAAAGAAACAAATACCCAGAAATACATAAAGGAAAGAATTAGGAGAAAGATCATATACTCATGTTAATAAAGTGAATAAAAAAGTTTAAAACATAAATCTATAAGTCATTAGAAAGCTTACATCTTGAGAGAACAAGCATTTATTCATTCCGAATCTTATCTTAATCAAAAACATGCAAAAAATTTAGTAAAACATCGATAAAACTCAACTACTATATCATATTATAAATAAAACTTTATTTTTTAAGGGGGATCCCTGCCCTACACTTGGCAGGAACACTGCCCCCAGTGTTCAAAAGAAACAATAAAATTGAAAGTGTTTTTTTTAAGAAACTACAATAACTAGTTTGAAAGTATTAACAAAGACAAATCATAAAAAATAAAGAGAAAAATTAAATGGTAAGAAGGGCTCCCCTGTTTGACATTGAAGGTGTGAGGAGGACCCGCCCTACACTTAGCCTTTTAGGCTATTTGGCATTATCTATGATCCTGGGCAGGATAATGACTGAATTCGCATGCTCCCGTGGATTTGTTTGCGTTTGGGAGGGGAGTTGACCGTGTTGTCGTGGTTGCGTCAGAAGTTGCTGTAATTGCAACTGCAACGATTTGTGCTCTTTACGAATGGTCGAGATCTCATTGTGAGTGTCCTGGGTCTTGTTCATCAGGGCTGACATCATGTCACGAAGTTCAGCCATTTCCGCCTCTGATGATGATGCAGGGTGGGATGGTCTGTATTGCCTGGGACCTCCCTGGTAGCCGGCTTGACTCTGGAAGTGTTGAGGGGGTTGGTTCCCCTGTTGCCATGGCTGCCGATACCCTTGGTTACTCACATAGTTGACTTCTTCAACATTCTGAAAGTCGGGCATGTCAGGGTTTGGAGCGTGTGGTCGTGCACTAACCACGTCCGCCTGTTGACGAAGTTTGTTCATTGATATTTGCTCCACCACCTTCTGTAGAGCTCTAACCTTCGTGGATGTTTGAGCATTACTCTCCAATAACTGCTCATGACTTTGCATCAGTTTGTCAAATTTGGAGTTGCCCTCATCCACTTGATATAACCCAGCGGTACTACCCCTTGTTCCACCGGTGGCCCAATCTCTTATCTCTTCACAAAGAGATTCAATTCCACTAAGGAATTGATCTCCAGGCTTCTTTAAAATGTCCGCACCAAGAGAGGAAAGGATCATCGTCTTGCACTGGTTGATCAATCCTTTGTAAAACAACTGAGATAGTTGTTCCTTGGTGAGGCCGTGGTGTGGACATGTGCGCAGCAACCCTTTGAATCTGTCCCAAGTCTCACAGATGTTCTCCGAGCTAGGCTGTCTGAAGTTGTATATCTCGGCGATCATCTTCAGGGTGCGACTTAGAGGCATGAATTTGTCATAAAACTTGGTTGCCATGTCCTCCCAAGTGGTGATGGTACTCGGGGTCAGACTGTGGTACCATTTGCTGGCATTCCCCGTAAGACTATGGGGAAAGAGGGAAAGTCTGGCGTATTGGAGGACATTGTTTGTGGAGGTTAGGCTGTTTGTGTGTTGCAAAAATTTGGTGACGTGGAGCAAAGCATCGTCCGGATTCGTACCATCGAACATTCCTAACTCCTTGATGCACCGGATCTGATGATATGGCTTGAGTTTTTGCTATTCATCATATTCGTTTTGTGCGAGGAGTGGGAGGTCGATTGCTGGCTTTTGGCCTTGGTTGGAAGGCCTATTGATGTTGCGGACGGTTGGTGCTGCCATTGATGTAGGAGGTAGGTGTTGTTGGTTTCTTCGTTGACGGATGGAGCGAAGAAGAGTCCTCTCAATTTCTGGGTCAAAATTTGCTAAATCTTCAGGAGAATTCGTGGACCGCAGAAGCATTCACTTTGATAACTTCAGGAGGAGCAAGAGAAAACGTTATAATACTTCGTAATAATAAAAGAAATAATATAAAGACATATTTAAAATTATGAAAATACAAGAAGAAATAAATTTTGGTTATGCCGGACAGAGGGCCGGGCGACTTGTACCCGGCAATGGACTTCCTCCACTAATGCCGGGTTTATACTACCCGGCATATTGCCCGGCGTGTTCAAAACATCGAAAAATAACTTAAATAAAAGATATGGAAAGTAAGAGATAATCAAAGTGGAAGACATGAAATGTAGAAGATCGTTCCTAACTGTACCTACTATTTATGACAAAAAATTATTGAGTAAAATTGAACATGCCGGGTGACATGCCGACTAAACCCTGTCCGGCGTCGGACTTCCTCCGAGATGCCGGTTGTAAGGAACCCGGCATATCACACGGCAAGTTCAAACTCAAAAATCAAATTAAAGAATCAAAGTATAGGGACAATTAGAAGAGAGCAATAACGAAAGGTGTAAACAAGAATAAAATCAATTTGTTAAAAACTTAACACTGAACGAATATAGAAATAACTTGAACGTGCAGGACATCATGCCAGGAAACACCTATTCGGCATCAGACTTCCTCCGACTATGCCGGATATCAGATGTCCGGCGTTGTGCACGGCACATTCAAATCTACAAACACTAAGTCAAAATAAGTCAAGGAATAAAAGAATTTAAGAGTAGAAAATGTTGAATGTGCCGGGTAGGAGACATCCGGCCTTGTACCCGGCCTATTCAACCGAAAAACAAAAATGAACAAATTAAAATAAAGAATCAAAGAATAACAAATAACGAATAGGGCGTTTTACCGAAGTTAGGACTTGGACTAATTCCAAGTCCCCGGCAACGGCGCCAATTTGCTAACAGGAAATTTTGTAGGATAAAAGGGATATACAAAATAAATAACTAAACCTACAACTCTACTACGGGTAGCAAATAAAACCCGGTCGGAGTATAGTGTAAATATATTATGACCGAGAGTATCGAACCCAAGGGACTTATAGAAAACTAGTCCTAATCCGGGCAAAAGCCTATTCTAAAACAAAGGGGGAAAAGTAAAGGTTGATTCTAAACTAAGAAAACTAAATAAACTAACTTTGATTCGGGAAAATGTCAATGCAAAAGTAACGTAAGACCAATAATCAAGGGTGGCAAGTCTCAAAGAGGATTTAGTCTCGCAAAATGAATGTGCCGGGTTGCCTGCCAGACTTCTGCTACCCGGCATATTCATGGCCTTGAATGTGCCGGCCAACTTACATCCGACACTACATCCGACACCGTTCATTTCGTAAATAACACTTCCAGATTCAGTTCTAACAAAAGGAACTCAATATTCATACTTGCATCGTGCATAGCCAATGCCGCGAATACAAACAGAATAATGTGAAATAAGAGATTAACCCTAAACCTTAGGTCTTGATGCCCTTCTTTCGGAACAACAAACTTAAAGATTACCAAAATCCTAATATATCATATTCTTGTCTTGTGAACATTAAATAGGACTTAGAGATAAGAGAATAAATAGCTACTTCATTCTACTTTGCATGAAGACTAGAACAAGGGTTAAGAAACTTGAAAATTCCATAAATGGTCATAAGAGTTTTACAAGGAAATCTTCCCTAACCAAAAATCTAACAAGGATTCTGCATCACCATCCACACAACTACAAGAAGAGAATACAAAGGGGGAGAAGGAGATGTTCATAGCTTTAACCCGACAAGGTCTTCTTCTTCTCTTGCGTGGATGGATCTGCAGACGTTCCTTGGACACCAACAAATGGAGTGGAGTGGAAATAGAGGCGTGAATAGAGTGTATAATGATGTTGAAGTGTCAAATTGCAGCCTTTCTCGGCCTATTTATAGGCATCATATGTGTCTGTTGCCGGGCGCCATGCTGGATCGTCAGTAGCCGGCACATGTGGTAAATGCGCCCAACTGTTAACGGTCAAAACCGTCAATCCCATGTGAAATAGTGCATATGCCGGGTAGGAGATACCCGGCATCACACCCGGCAGCGGTTGGAAATCACGTGGAACACATGTGTTGTCGTATGGTCAACCGAAGCGACTTTACACTCATGACGGATAGCATTTACCCGGCATCGCATCCGGCAAGGCCTCTTTTCTGTTCTGTGTTCATGCCGTGTAGAAATAACCCGGTATCAAGTCCGGCATCAATGGAATTTTTGCCTAGATATTCGTTCCTTGCCTATAAAACACATAAAACATAAGACTGTACAAATAATATTCTTTAACGCATAATATAACATAAATAACACTTATATAACTCAATTTAGATAAATATAATACTAAATCTAATGCATAAAATATGATAAGTCTGCGGCTTATCACATTCCCTAATTGGAGTGTTGCCTCTATCGAGGAGGCTGTTATTCTCTTTGATACCATCGCATTTCCTTACTCGTTTTCACATGTATTATTGTGGTAGTAGAGTATTAACTCCCTTTCGAGGTGCTGTGTTGTAGCAACCTTGGCGAGTTCTGCTTCGTAGGCTCTTGTAGCTATCGCATCATGCAGGCCAGGTTTTTCTGAACCTTCGAAGTTGTATAGGCTCAAAGTTGTCCCTTTTTGGAAGAGACTTCTAGGGGTCATTAGTTCCGCATGCTATTGTCCCCCTGTTATGTACTTTTGACAGTTATCTTAGACTCCTTTTTCCATCCTCTTTCTTTTCTTCCATGTGTATTTATTAGTTCCTTTCTCTCTAGTTACCCGAACAGGGTTACATTGCCTAGCAGGTCAATCCCATTTGTCCTAAGGAATTTTCCCCTCTTCTAAGCAGGGTTTACTATTACTTGCTACTACGTATAGGTAGCTTCCTTTGGATAGCGTGCTACTACCAGGACCTTGTGGCCCTAAGTGATCCATCACATCACAAGTTCTTTTCTCACTCTTGATGACATCACATCAATAGCAGCCACATCGGGTCTTCCCGAATAGGAGGAATTTTCCATCTCCTTGGCGCTTTTCATGTCTTTGCCTCTCTAGGCGACACTCAAGGTATAGGCAGCGACGGATGGGGTACCATTGCTATTCCCCGGGATATGCTCCCAATGAGTGAGAGCGGCTATTAACGTCTCAGCATTATTTGGGGTTGCAGGACCTCCATCACCCTCAACATGCCTCGCTCTCCATCAATATCTCTCCCCCCACCCTTTTCAGACGTCTGTCAAAAGGGCAGGTTAGATCTTTAATCGGTAACATACCGCGTTTATAGTTATTAAATAGTCCAGTGCCTCAAGGGCTAATACTTTCATGCATTATGCATTCTGAGGACCTTTCTAGGTCATGAACCTCACAAACGTTTTCCCGTATTCCCAAATCCTATGCTCACGATTATTATCCTACTATCTCTTGTCACCAGAGCCGTACTCTGCTCTTATACCACTTTTGTAACACCCCTAACTTGTAAAATCGACTTAGCCACTTACTTAACACAATTAGTCTAAGCTTAAACTGAACATTGTAGCGGAAATAAATGTAACCACTTTACTAACACGGGTGTTACCCTCGTTACTCACCCATGTGAGTAACTAGGCTTCCAACACATACATCATCCAACAACCCTGTGATGACCAAAAGAAAGTCTAATATAATATACAACTTTAACAAAAAAAACGTGAGCAATCTAAAACGTATCACTTGCTTATACATCAACCGTACATCCGAAAAATATAATACAACAGTATAATCAAAAGTAGTTTATAGCTATCTACCCAAAAATATCCCGCACTCCGGCTTCAGTCTCGATCAAACACCTGTAATATGTTTGCCATAAAGGCTCAGCACAACTATTATACCCGAAATTTCAACCCCCGGAAAAGAGTCCCTAAGGCGCAAACGCTACAAAGGGTAGTTTGGTCAAGTGACACAGAATCCCGCTTTGATTAGCATGTTTCAGGGCATTAACGACAGCTTGGTCATCACGAGGGGCGTTTTCATAATTTTCAGGGCTCCTAAGCCACCCCGTAAGCTTCTATCACCTAAAAAATGACTCAAACTAACTCGAAATGCTTTGAAATTTCAATACATGATATAGGATGACATTTAGGGCGTAATGGCATTGGAATTTTGATGTTTGAATTTTCAACACTATTCTAGTAATTTTTGATTGAATCTGATGAGAAATTGAATTTAAAATTATTCCATTATCTGAAAAATCTAATTTCTCCTTAGAAAAATCAGAAATATCTTCCTCTGTACATGGTTAAAATTTCATAGCGAAACTCACTCTGGAAATCACTTGTCCAAATCTCAGTAAACTTTGGTTTTTACCGAGTTTACTCTATCTATAGTGATGCCTATATAAGGGACCTTAACCCTTGATCAAAGGATAGCTCCAAGAACCCTAGAACTTCCAAACACCCGACTGTCTTCTTCTTACCATGTTTTGAGCTCCCGAGCTTCAATCAAACACCGAAATTCCACCGAAATCATCACCGAAACACATTTCTCAACTTCTCCAACCACAACAATCATCAAACCACCATAAAAACGTGAATAACAGTTTCAATTCACAAAGGTCAGAAGTTGGGTTTGAGCTCAATCCGGTGTCACCACCGATGAAGCTCCCGACGATTCCTGACAAGAAGGGTCACATCAATCCCGAAGGTAAAACAGGTTAGAATTCAGGTTTTCTAACTCTCCTTGACTTCATTAACTCTCTGTTGGAATTTGGGATCGAACCGACTTTTTGTGGCTCCCAAATTGACGTTTGTTTTCGTTTCTGCCTAATAACTTGTTTGCTAAGTTTCATCACTAAGTCAAAGTCAAACTGAAATCTTTTGATCCCTAACATATTGGAAATCTTTCAGGCTACACATCCTTAAATTTTTAGCCGAAAACACCGTCAGGAAACACAGGAATGCCGCTGTTCATGGCTAGTTCGTGCCCTCGGACGGCCTGTCCGCGGCCGCGGACAGCCTCGGATGGCGGCATAAATTAATTTTTCAATTTTTTTAGGTTTTCCAATTCATGTCCGAGACCATGGACGCCCTGTCCGTGGCCCCAGACTTTTCAATGTTTTCTGTTCAATTCGACCTTTCCGTATAACTAGGTTAACTAGGGTCCGTGGGTTCGGACATTAGGTCCGTGGCCACGGACGGAACTAAAATTTGACCTAATTTGGCCTCTGAAACCCTACTTTAGATACAAAGCCTAGTTGACGGGGGGCAATCTGTTATACCCAAAATTTCAACCCCCGGAAAAGAGTCTCTAAGGAGCAAACACTAAAAAAGGTAGTTTGGTCAAATGACACAGAATCCCGGTTTGATTAGCATGTCTTGGGGCATTAACGACAGCTTGGCCATCACGAGGGGTGTTTTTGTAATTTTCAGGGCTCCTAAGCCACCTCCTAAAGCTTCCATCTCCTCCGAAAATGACTCAAACCAAGTAGGAATGCTTTGAAATTTTAATACATGATAGAGGATGACATTAGAGCGTAATGACATTGAATTTTGGTTTTTCAAATTTCCAATAATTTTCTAGTAATTGTTGATTGCATCGGACTAGAAATTGAATTTAAAATTATGCCATTATTCGAAAAATCTAATTTCTCCTTAGAAAAATCAGAAAAATCTTCTTCTACACATGGTTAAAATTTCGTAGCAAAACGTGGGAAGAAGAAGACGGCTGGGTGTTTGGATGTTCCAGGGTTCTAGAAGCTTTCCTTTGATCAAGGGTTAATGTCCCTTATATAGGCATCACTAAAGATAGAGTAAACTCGGTAAAAACCAAAGTTTACTAAGATTTGGACAACTGATCAGATCCTAATCAACCTTAATCAACATAGGATAGTGGTTCAAAAACCGAGGCTCACAACAACCGCTGAATATGGTAATGCGCAACCGTCATGAACCTTTAAACTCCTTAAGTTAATTAGTCGAGTTGTCACGCGGTTCATTTACATGCTATTCCGTTTTACACATATATAGCAAAAATGTAATGCAATAAATAAACATTCAACAGTTCATCCAATATAACACATAGAGTTCCACATATAATTTTACATACAAGCAAAATAATAATGAGTGCATAAGATACCGATACGAGGGTTGTCTCATTTGAACGATTCCCATTTATTCGGCCTTCAAGGCCCTTTACATCCGTTATCCACATTTACGAGCTTATTGACGTCTCGTACTAACTTGTAACTAGTGTGCGTTTACTCATTTATTTCATCTTAAATTCATTAACTCTTGACAGGCGTCATGTTGAGACAGCCCGTTTATGTACTCTGTACTCCATTTTTATTTGGGCAGTGGCCCGTGCACCAACAGTAGTGCCCTCCGACCAACGATCCGAAGATCTATGATTTCCTCTTTGCCTTTGTGAAGGCGTCTATAACGGTCGTAGCCATGCACCAACAGTAGTGCCCTCTGACCAACGATCAAATGTGGCTCACTGGATTTCCATAATGAGCGAACCTGATTCGATAATCCTCTCTAGTGATCACAATGCGCAACCAGGCAATTAGTGATTCCCTATATTTCTCCTCATATACCATTTCCTTTCACCATGTGATTAAGTTACTTAATCCTTTTACCTCAGATCTACTCTTAGGTTATAGTGAATATATTCTCCATATAGTTGCCTTTTAGGTCATAAACATTACTTAGAATTCATCTAGGTCATTACCATATTCAAATGCATATGCTCGTGAGGACGGTATTACCGATCTTCGGCCTAAGTTAATTACCTAGGATGAATAAAGATAAATGATGTATCTCGTTAATCGTTCGTGAGTAGTGTTTCCTTAGCCAATAATCATAATACGATTCGAGTTCGTATTTAGTATTGCCTCAGTCCGAAAGACGTTCACGCACAATTAATATCACGAGATAGTCAGGCCATTTAATCATATAAACATAGCAATAATAAAACACACATATCGCTCTTATCAAGCTTCACACATACATGTCTGAACCCAAGGTAATCCTCAGGAACAATCAAACCACACAATAACATACCGTTCACCAAGGTAGGAGACGCTACGTGTGATCCCGAGCTCGTCCTCTAAATCTCTAGCTCTGGAATATGAGGCTAAGTATTAACTCTCTATAATCTCAAATCAAATTGGTATCCTGTATAATCACTAATCCCTCGGTATTTTGCCCCATGATTAATCATCGTTATCATTCGGGTTTTAAATCACGTTTGGGATTCGTTATTCGATCCTTTAGCTATAGTATTAGCTAACATGTAGTATCCTCCTGCAACATAGGATTTAATTCTCACATATATCATCTCTTTAATCCATGGGTATATATACTTACATATTCATATAGTTATTGTTTCTATATGATATTTACTATAATTGACCTTACCAAAAAGCGAACCAAATTATATTTCTGTTTTCTTTGAGAAACCGATTTTTTAAAAAACGGTTTAAATTTTTGGTATAAAAACTGAAATAATTTTGGTTCTCGATTATAAACAAATAACTGGAACTCTATGCTCACCCCTATGAAAAATTACCTAGTGTTGAGAACACAAAGGGTAGCTAGGACAGTCGAGGAGCAGTCGAGAGACTGCTAACTAAAGAAGTTCAGTTAGGGTAGAAAGACTTAGGGTTAAGTCCTTAAGTGTCCCGAGTCCAAGGGTTGGGTGAAGGGAGATTGAGTGATTGCGAGCGTGATACTCAATTGAATAAGAGATTCTAGTTTGAATTATTCGTTATCTTCTACCTTCAACAAGTTAATCCTTAAGTGTTCGATTCTCTTCCACTTCGAGACATGTCCATGACCGGTCGGGGTCGTGTAATGACGTATTGGCTGGCTATAAGTGGTATCAAACAACAGATCGGAAACTATGGTGTCCAGACAGGTACGCTCTCAATCTTATGTGATAAAACTACTGCTATTTCCATTTCCAAAAATCCACTTTATCACTCATGCACAAAGCACACTAATATAAAACATCATTTTTTAAGAGATTGTCGTGAAAAGGAAATAATTATTTTAGAATACATTTTATTTACAAGAAACTTGCACTATATTCACTAAGTAAGGAAAAATTCACCCCGATCATTCTTGATCTGGGTATGATATTCATCAATTAAGTTTGTGGTTATCTATCTCAAATGATGTTTGATATGTGACAATTTTGGCACCAGTTGTTTAGTAGTATTTGAGTATTTTATGCTTTTCTGATTGTTGACTGACTATTAGGGACAGAGAAATCATGTTTTTAATTGAGAGCAAGGGCATTCATTCCAACCTAAAATACCAATTACGTCCGCTAGTTACTTATTTTGACCCTTAGGGCAGACCAGTCTACTGATAGTCGTTGGATTATCCATTGGCGCTCTGTCAGCACTCACATACAAGTTAGCGACCATTGCCCAACTAGTATATAAAAAGAAGAGGTATCTTAGCAAAATTACACCTAACTCTCTAGCTCTCAAACTCTCTTGCGCACATATCTCTGGTGTTATTTATCTCCCTTTCTTATAAACTGTACGAGTTAGTGTTAAGAAGCCATTAAACCATCCAAACCTGATTGCAATACTCCTTGAACTTCAGTTTAAACTTCTACATCTTCGAAGATCAACATGAAACCAAAGTAGTCAAAATTAGAAAAGTCATCAAAGGGCTCAAGGAAATTAGTAAGGGTCATCGATCCTAAGCAAACGTAGGCAATATCACTGAGACTGCGGCACCAGCGGTAAAATTACAAGTTCCAGACCCTAAAATCGTCAAGCTATCTGATGAGGCTAAGAAGCTAATCAAGCTCAAGTGGTGGATGAGGAACCCCTCATAGAGCAAGAACTATCATACGTGGCCATACACATGCCCAGTGTATTCAACCGTATTCACAGAAATACCTTCCTCTTAACTGCATCTATCTCTGCTAAATCCCCTAAACCAATTTCTCAAAATATCACCAATCCACAAACTCCACGACCGCTCGTCGGCATATCAAAGCCTCCCCCAAGGCCTCCGTACATTCGAGCAAGAAATACTCCACTACCTTCTATGGAGGGTGATTTTTCAGTATGAGGGGGGGGGGGTCTATCTAAATGCTTATCACTAAAAAGCCTAGATCCTAGAATTTTCCATTCTTTGGAGGGTGAAAATCTGTTATGTTGGAATCCCTCAAATACCTACTTTATCGTCCGTCTTTCCTAGAAAACTTAAGGGGAGTGCTAGTGAGCACTACACCCGCTCTCAATGAGCTCCTCGCGGACTTATGCCCTAAGGGCAGAATTAACTAGAGTTTCCACCTAGTTTGACCTAAGATGAAATAGGAAGGAAGGGTAGAGGTATCTAAGAACTGTTAATTGACTCTGAGATTTGTTGCCTATGGATAGGACTAATCTGATCATACCAGAGATTTTATGTCGGTTCGTACTGGGGTACACCCCTTGGAAGTGGCAATGACCACGACTTTGGATGGTGCCCGAGGAAAACTTGGTCTCCAATTGTCGAGATTGCCTTCTATCAAAACCTTTTTATAGAGATTCATTACGAGGGGCCACAGGGATGAGATTGAAGAGGAGTAAGGTGGGGAGTTGATTAGGCGAGCTTTTTTTGCCAAGCTAGCGCCAAGAAGACGATTGACAGATAGTGTGGAGTATTTTGATCTTTTGAAGAGACGAGGGTATTTTGGTCTTTAGGGTGTTTGAATATTTGAGGTGATCAGGATTCAGGAATGTCGGATTTGAGGTATGAGGTTGTTTGAAGTCATTTGAGGAGTTATGGGGTATTCTGGTCATTCTGTAATGTTGAGGGGTATTTCGATCATTTTGTGGAGCCAAGGATATTTTGATCTTTAAGGGATTTCGGGATTTGGCATGGTTGATTTTTTGAGAAGATCGGGTTTTGGAAGTTTCCAGGGAATGTTTGAGTATTTGAGGTGTTTGACGATCGAGAGTGTTGAAGAGGTATTTGGGTTTTTAGGATGGTCAAGAATTGTAAGTGTTAAAGCCAGGTATTCGACTTTTTAGAATGGTTGGCTATTGAAAGTATTTAAGAGAGTATTCGCAATCCTAAACAAATGAAATTATGGGGAGTTCGGGGTTCTAAATAGATAAAGGGTCGGGGAGAGACTAAACGGGAAGGGTTATCAAAGGTTTATGAAGGTTTAGGGCTTGAATGAAAGTGATGGATTGAATTATTCAAAATTGACTCTCTTGAAATTTTAAAACCAAAAATTGTTTTATTTTGAAAAAGGGCGGATGATCCCAAAGGGTCACCCATGTACACCCTCGAACGCGACACTTAATTAATGGTAAGCATGAGGTTCAAAAGATGGGCTATGTATCTATGTCGAAAACTAGGGTTTAGAGAGAAACGCCATGATTGAGATGCTCTCGATCAATCAAACCCTAATAACGTCTTTAACTCCCGGTTTTAAAACATTGAAAACCAAAACTTTGAAATGAAGTGGAAGGGAGTTAGATGATTTTAAAAATCCAGGCTGCAACTAGGGTGTAAAAATCTAGGCGGTCACATCCCTAGCACCCCACCTTGTAAAAATCTAGACTGCAATTAGGGGAAGTTAGTCACCCTAATGCCTCGCCTAAAGAAATCCAGAATGCGACAAGGAATGATACTACCCTAATGCCCCACCTCGGATTTTATTTGGAAAGGAAGACAAGTGATGTCTAACCATGAAGGAAATGTTTTGAAGGTGTTAGACATCTCTTGTCCCCCGAAAACGGTTTATTTTTTTGTTTAAAAAATGAGTTAGAAAACTTTTGAAGTCGTTCGGAATTTTCGGAAAAGAAACACTGATCTTGGGAAATGTTTTTAGGAGAAAACTTTTTGTTATGTGAGAAGAACTTTCTGTATGTGTGATAAGAGTTTTCTGTGATTTGAGAAGAGTTTTTCCTTTAAAATTCCACAAAATAAACTCTCTGAATTTTGGAAATCTTGATGAGATTTGAATGAAAATAGTTGTTTGAAATTTGAAATGGTTTTGGAATTTTGGAACAAATCTTGAAATCTAAAGTTTTGAAGTTTTTGGGATGAGATTTGAGTCTTGACCTGATTTTTTACAATTTGAAAGGTTATTTGGAAAAGTGTTTTTGAAGTTTAAACAAGTTTGAAAAGATAATTCTTAATTTTAAAATGGGGTTGGATTTGGAATTGGGATTGATTTACAAGTGTTTGGGCCAATTTGAAAGTGTTTGCCAGTTGATCCACCAGATCGAGCATCCGACGACATTATTATTGTAGTCATGATGGATGAGGAAGATTAGTGTGGAGATCAGAAAAAGAGAGAAAAGAAGCTAAAGGAAGAGAGAAGATCAATCAGATCTGGAATGAAGAATGGTGATCAGATCAATTGAATTAACCCCCGCAGTACCTCTAATACCATGATAAACAATGAATATGCGTATTTTATTATATGTGGTATGTATAGATGTACAACCCTATGCCTGTATTTATAGGTAGTGTAAGACATTCAGAACACTAACAATAGTGGGTCTTTATTATACTATTGGGTCAAGCATGGCCAGCTATCAGGCCGTGCAGTCAGGGCGACGGAACAGGGTCCCTTATTTTAGGGGCCCATTTTTATTTGTTCTCTTTAGATTTTTTCATAAAAAATTATACAAGGGTCTAAATTTATCTTAATGAAACATATTTTAACTTTATATTTGAAATATTCAAACATTGTACATATAAATGCATAATTTAATTTGATAATTTGTTTATTTATATAATTTAATTTTATAAGAGGTCTCATTTTAGATTTTAACACGGGACCAAATTTTACGAAACTGAGGATATATGGGGTGAAAATGAGACAACCAGTGCATAAAAAAAAAAAGCAGTACTATATTATAATGCTGAATAACATAACTAACATGCTGCTATTACAACAACATTTAACGTTCCCTTTTTGATCAGTTTGGTTTGTCCCTCACGTTATTACTATGTAGTTACAATAGGTTTACCCCATAGATCCAAGAAGATGGGAAAAGCAAAAAAGGAGTTAATTAAAGTGGAGACAAACATGGGACAGGCATCTTCTTGAAGCCAAAACAAGAGCAAAAGAAGGGCATACATACATAGTATAGAGTTAATTTCAAGAAGCAGCATATTTTGGTAATATGTAGCCTTATGAGATGGCCCTGGTGATGATAAAATCTAATATGTCCAGGGGAAGTCATCAAGAGAGAGGTTATCAACTGAGGTGTTTGTTCTGGAGTAGTAATTGTTGACTGATGCAGTTAAGAAGTCAAAGTCTTCCGTAAAACTTGTGGTGTCGTAGACAAATGACATGGGAGAAGGTGCTTGAAGTTGATCCTCTGGTTGTGGTGGCATCATCAACTGATTAAGCTCATAATCATCGTGAAACAAGAAGTCATTATTGGTGTTGTTTCCATTTGAATTTTCGGGGTTACATTCTTCCTGCTCATTCGCCTTCCTTGCTTGAATCACCTACGTACGTAGGAACACAAGTTAATTATAACATATTATGAAATGAATACTACAACACTAATGTATGCTAGTTATATGACTGACTGACATAGTTTAGGTTGACTGAGTCTTGATGTATCATTACAAAATCCCCTTGTTCCAGTTGGTGCATATTCACAAAAGCTCCTGTAAGTGTATACAAAAATTTAGTAATTAATGTTACCAAAGGCTGAGAGTGATAATTAGGGAGAAAAGGATCGATATACATTACCAGTATTTTCAAGAACATACATCCTGCTGTTATTGTTTGGCCAGTATCTGAATACATATATTGCGAGAAGAAGTCATCCATCATTGATGCTAGATACACATGTCGATCTACTAGCAAATACATACATACATACTAAAAGACATAAAATAAGATAGGAAACAACCACCTGTACTTGAAAGTCCATACATGAAGACCATCCATATCGTCCATTTTCAGCAAAATACCTTCTTTGATCTCAAGATGCGGGAGATGAGCCTCGGCAGCTTTCTATATATGTACATATAAAAGACCCAACGAATAAGTGTGGTTACGTATCAAGAGATTGGTACTGGGTACCAAAGTGAATCTTATCAATCAGATCAAAGAGCTAATGTGATAGCTTGAGGCCTAGGTAGTGGGTTTTCTGTTGGGAGGTTAGTTTTAGGAGGATGATCGCGGTTGTGTTTGGGATTTGAGGGTTTTGCCTAGGAAGGTTTTTGCCCCTCCAGATGTGTGTGGGTTTTCGTGTCTGAAGGTGCTTGTGTGGTTTTGCTTTGTGGATCTGTAAGGGTGTTGGTATGACTGTTTAGGGTGTTGGTGTCTGTTTTGGGTTTTGATAGGAGTGTTCCCTATGTTGTTTCCTGAGTTTGGCGGACACTCTTTTTTCCTCCCTGAGCTTTTTCCCACTGGGTTTTGCCTTGGGAGGTTTTAATGAGGCCCGATATTTGTCACTCATCTTTTTAATAAAATGACTTTAAACCCCAATTATCAAAAAAAAAAAAACGTATCAAGAGATTGGTATCAAGATTTCCAGTTTATGTGATTGGAGCAAGCAACATACGACGAAATAAATCTAAACAAGAAGCAGAATATGATACAGAATATTGATAAAAAAAAAAAGAGGCTAGTTCACAAGTCTATATGTCTAAATATAATAGTAGTACCTTTGGAAGCACCATCCTTCTTAGAGACCCAACATCACTGTTCTGAAGTTGTTTCTTGAAAAGAAACCTTAGTCTCCTTGGATCAATTGGTCGAGAAGCCTGCAAAAGTAGAAAAATAAATGTTTTAATTTATTATTTGTTTTTCTCAACCTAACAAAATCTTAACTTTTTTTTTCTTAATAATAGGATTATGTTTTATTTCCTAGGAATATTTTACAACTTATTTGTTCAAAGAATTAATAATAACAAGTTACTCGCTCGAAAAATAAATAAATAAAAATAGATATTATCACTATATTATTATTTTAAAAAATATCTTTATCCAACTCTTTTTCTACCTTATATATAAGACTAACAAGTTTTTAGAAACGACTTAAAATTTATTACTATTATATTTATTTTTTAACTTTAAAATAATAATAACTCACCCTTTGGTGAGAATTCCTAAGCTTCTGATACCTGTCCCCCACTGATATAGTAAAAAATATATTTTTTTATAGACTACTTATTACCTAGGTAAATGAATAAATCTAAAAGAGAATCTAAATCTTTTTCACCCAAATCAGAAATCCAAGAATCACACACATTTAATAGTGAATTGACTAGTAGCTAATATAGTAGCACTCTGAAGAACCCCAATCTGATGAATATATCTACAAAGATGAATCTATATATCCAATTTATTATGTGGAACTGAAAATAAGTAATTGAGACTACCAATGATCCCTTTTAATTTTTCATTCGAAAGACTTATGATGATCTAATGTTTTAGTAGTAGTAGTTTTTTTTTTTTTAAACTCAATAGTAGTTTTTAATTAGTGCAAAAACTGGAGAGCTATCTAGTGCTGAATAGGCAAGCAGGCTGAATCTCATCGGACCGGGAGCTGCCTTTTAAATCTCAGTAATTAAATGGTGAATAAATTCCGTCGACGAAACCAAATGAAAGTAGGTACGTAGTAGCAGTTGGTTGTGTTGTTATGTAATCCGAAATGGGAAATCATGGAGGAAGAGTAAAATTCAGAACAGAGATGGGGATTTAGTATCAATTAAGTTGGAAATAAATTTGTATTTTTTTCTCATTCCAGCACCTGCTGAATATATATATGTAATGAATTAATTGGGAAAAGAAAAAAAAAAGGAAAAAGAAGCAGGTGGGTGGCGGCAGGAGGAGATTAAACGCCGCCAACGCCAAGTTGGGTGTTCGGGGGATTTGGTCGGACCTACTCAGGGTGAGAGAGAGAGAGAAGTAGTAGTAGTACAATACCCAAAAAAGGGAAACATCGTCGTACTAAACCCAAAAACAGTAAACTAAGTGTGCGATCCAGGTAGATTTCAAATCATATCATGAACAAAAAAAAGTACAAGAAGAAGAAGAATTAAATACTAAAGTTGGAAAAAAGGAAGAACCACAACAACAACCACAACATATAAATAGCTAAATAATACATTTACTTACAGGAGCAGCAGGGAAGAGTGGCCAAGAGAGAGGGACATGAGAAGAAGGTGGTGGAGGAGGAGGAAAAGAAGCAGAAGGAGGTAGGAGATCGAATTGGTGGTGGTGGTGGTGGTGGTGATGGTTAGAAGAAGGAGGAGAGAAGAGAGAAGAAGAGTAATTTGGTGTGAAAGAGAAACAAGTTCTTCTTTGTCTAGCCATTCTTTTTCTCCTCTGTATACCTGGTGAACCAAACCCAGTTGAAGTGGATAGAGCAGAGACGAGATTGGAAGAGGAAGAGGAATGGGTTGGGTTGGGCGGTGGGGTTTGAGAGTGGTTATTAGTATTAATATCGTGGTGGTGGTGAGTAAAGTTAAGAAGATGGTGGTCAAGGTCAAGTTGAAGTTGATGGTGTAGATCAGTAGTAGAAGGATGAGTAAGACCAGTAGCCAGCATTGCCAAGTAATCAGTACCACTTGCCAGCTCTTCACTCGCCTCGTTTTTCTGATCGCTTCCGGGAATACACAATCCTTCTGTTTCTCCTCCTACTACTTTTTTCTCTTTATGGTTACTAAATTTATTATTATTAATGATAATGTTAGTAGTAGTAGTAGTAGTTCTTCTATTATGGTGGTGGTGGTGATCAGAAGAAGAAGAAGAGGAAATTATGTGATGATGATCTCCTACAATATCATCAGTAGTAGTATTTCCTACTTCACCCATCATCATCATTAGGGTTTTGGATTGCCAACTCTCACCACCAAACTCCCACCAATGGCTTCCCATTCTTTCTTTGCTTTTTCTTTCTAAAAAGCGTAGGTTCTCTCTCTCTCACTACTGATGAAACCGATTCCCTGTGGTGTGAGAGTCTGGGCAACTCGCGCTGCTATGATAAGTTAACCCCTCTCTCTTTCTCTCACTTCACACTTGTCTCTCTTTTCTAATTTCTGCAACTCACCACCACGCACCCTTCCCAACCACAACCCCAACCCATGGCCGGCCCCCTCTTATTAATTTGATCACCTTCTTTCTTTCTTTCCTATTACCACTTTTGGGTTTTTTATTCAGAATTTAGATATTTATTTACTGCTACACCCTTCCTCCACTTAATTACATCAACAAAGGAGATACACGCACGCAGACACAGGGCAGAGAGTGGCCGGGAGGGAGAGGGTAAATCGGGAAAATTGAAACGAGAGAAAATGAAGTTAGTAAAGACTGAGAGCACATTGGATTGAGTTTGAGTGTGGTGAAAAAAAAAAAAAAGTTGTGATTGAGTGAGTGTGTATGTGGGAGTGGGAGTGGGTTTATTATGATGAACCAGCCGCGGTGCCAAAAATAGCAACCCCGACCTTATCTCCAGGCTTGGCGGACATTTGTGCATCCCTTATTCCTTGCTACTCTTCTTTTTCTCACTTGTTGATAGTTCCGAGCTCCCTTTCCCTATTCTATTAGTAGTGGTTTAATACTACTACTACTACCTACAAGAGTAACATTTCCCACTTCCGCACACTACTCCTTACTTAGGAGTAATACTCCTCCATTATACTTACTTACTAGTAGTGTGTGTATTGTAGTACATTTTTTTAAAAAAAAAAGTTTTCAGAATTATTTCCGTTCCATGGTGGTTAATAGTAGCATCTCAGAAGAATTATTTCAGTTCACTGAATCTAGGAGTAAATAATTATGATCGATGCTTTCGATCGATCGTTTCACAAGAAAAAAAAAACTAATTTGCAAAAAGTAAAATAAAACGGTTCAGCAGCATTGTTGTTGTTGTTGGGTGCTAGCTGTGTGTGGGGATAAATAAATCGATGGAGCGGTGATGTGATGAGGTTTAATGTGACCTTTAAGTGATGACCAATGGTGAACAGAGAGAGAACAAAGAAACAACAGAAAGAAAGTGACGACGACGACGAAGACGAAACAAAGATAATTATAAGAGATGACTGACGACTGCTCAACTGAACCCCCCCTTCTCTCTCACACACCCATACACTCTAGACTCAAAAAAAGAAAGAAAGAAAGAAACAACTCCCCAGAAAAAGAAAAGAAAGAAAGTTGTAGTAGTAATTGTGTGTCAAGACAGGTGTTGAAAAAGTTCTGCTGAATTGAAACGAAATAATACGGGCTGGGGGGGAAGGATTTGAAATGGAAATTCATCCATCTATATGATGAGGTGAGATACATAGATTTAATACAACCACATACTAATACTAGTAATATGTGTATGTCCAGAGCTACAATTCATTATTCAATGGCGTTTTCTGACTCATCTGTGGTGTGTGTGTGTCTCTCTCTCTCTCTCTCTATTGGTTTCTTCATCTTTCCTCCACGTTTTACGTATATCTATCCTCACAAACAAACTAGATCACTATTCCTTTAATCTCTGATGTGTGATGACAAACGAGAGGGAAAAGTGTCGCAGCAAGAAGGAAGGAGACGACACGACACAACTCGCTTTCGTCTAAACATTCATTATTACTACTAAACGGACCATGTGTTCAATTTAATGGCGGCTAAAAAAAATTTGTTTCCACGTCACTTCTTCTAGTTGGTCAGACTCCACCGTTTTATCTTTCCATTTATGCTACATGTGCTTACTTGTAACTGCCAACTAAAACAGTCAACTCAAAACCAAAACAACTGTAACGTATCAACTCACCACCCCTAATTAACACATGGATTGGGTTTTTTACTTCAATCCTCATCATCATCATCCATCACCACCCTTAATTCAATTATGAAATTTGTAGTAGTAATTACTTCTTTCACCCATCTATAATATAGTACCTCACCCACGGTTCACACACGTCCATCTTTATACTACTATTCAAAGGTTCGTTTTTCTTCCCACTCTTTTCTTCAGTTAGTTTCCAATATGACTTTTTCTTCCAAAATAATAAAAAAACCCACCTATAGAGATATAACAACATTATAACTTATTGTATAATTATATTACGCCCATCTCACTTTGATCTATCATGTTTATTTTTAACACGTTTTTCCACTTCAATATTAGTTCTTGACATAAAGATTTTATTGTAAAAACTTTGATTTGTAAAATTATGTCATCTGTTAAATATTGAAATCAAATGACATATCCAAATAGTAACAAAAAAAAAGGTTAAATAAGGACTGAGGGAGTATCAATTTAGCTTCGGGTTCGTTTCAATCTAGTTGGAAAATTCAATATAGTATCGGACGTTCAAGATCAGTATAATTAAGAAAGTTGCAATATCAATATAATAAGTTTCTAGACCCCTCTCATTTGGCATTATTAATTTTTTCCCTATTTTAGTTTGCAGTCCATTGATTGTGGAGGTTTAAGGTCCCATTCTTTTGCATCTAGCTGATATTGTCTGATGGCTGATTGTAAAATAATATGTTGAACTGGTCAACCCAGTCAAACATATTAAACCAATTGAACATGAGAGACAATTTGAGTTTAAATAGCTATTAGCTGATATTGACTGATAGCTGATTGTAAAAGAATGAAACTGAGATGATTCATCCAGGTGATAGTACATAAACCAGCTGAATGGTGGACAAAAAAATGGGGCCTAAATTTCTCAATCAACAAATGGTAGCGGTCGAAGGATGACCAATTTTAACATTTTTAGTGAAGGAGGCTTGGGAGAGTAATTTGAGGAAGACAAGATGCAATATGGTTAAACCCTGAGATTGTTAATCGCAGGTTCCCTTGCATCTATTTGGTAACCACTACATGAGAAATAGTGAAAAAGTAACCTAAAAAAAAGATCCCTCCTCTCCCCTCTCTCCCAAAACATCCCGTTACTCACCAAACATGTCACTAACGCTAGCCTCGCCATCAACCAGCACCTTATCACCACCACAACTAAACATTTTTGTCCTTTCTTGTTATATCCCGGATTTTACAACCTTATTATTTAACCAGTTAATACTTTACATTCTTAGTGGGATTATTACATTACTTATATCAGTTGGGGACGTCGAAGGCGTTCTTCTAATAGTCATGGGGCGAGGAGGTCATTGTCCTGGGTTAATAAGGTAATTAGCTAATTCAGAAATAAGGAAAGGGTTCCTTATTTTATTTTTCCTTCCTAATTATCGTTTACATCACGCCAGACTAATCATGGGAGCGTCGATAGTTTCTCCAAGTTTGAACGAGTGCCCTTCCCTTCCTTCTCTCTCTCGTTGGTGCCTTCTACCTTGCTGAAGTGGTGAATCGCTACTGGTTTATTCAACATCGGATTGAGCATCTTCATTGCTGTGTAGTTCTCCCTCGAAACCAGGTTTGAATTGTAGAATTTGGGATCTTGTTGTTCGCCCCGCTCTCTTCAGTTTCTAATTTTGGGTCCTCCAATGTTATTGCATCAGTTGTCGTGGGCTGCTTACGGATTGGAATTTCTACTGCAGTATTGTTCCTAGTCTCGAATTCAGGTTGACATTTTCAAATTGTTCAATTCGGTGATTTCTCCCCCTCACCTGTTTTATTGATTTTGGGACTTGAATGGCTGTATTCAGAGTTGCAAATTGCGCAGTGGCTGGAGAATTGTTCGAGGCTACGGTGGAACGATTCAGATTGTTAGAAATCTGCTGATTAATCGAGGTAGGTGGTTACTCGATTCGGTGTGGAAGTTCACCCGTGGGGAGAACTAATTTACAAGTCTTAAATGCTGCTTTGTGAATATGTTTTTGGTTGGTGTTTTGAGGTGGTTTGATTGCGTTTTAGTAGTATAAACCCCCGCGGTAAAATTGCTCTTTGAATTCTGTAACTTCTGTTGTTTTGGTATTGGTTTATGTGCGCTCGTATACTCTCTGTCGATTCTGGAACTGCTGTTTTCGCCGTGTCCGGACGTCTATCCAGACAAGCCGTCTAGCACTGCAAGTTTTCTAAATTTTTCAACGCGTTCGGACATCCATCTGGACATACATGTCCGGACGCCTCACCAAGTTTTCAGATTTTGCTCTCGACTTGTGTCCGAAATTTACATATTCAGACATAAGTGCGGACTTCACCCCGTCTTTTTCTGAAAAATCTGTCTGGATTTGCAAGGTCGGACGCAAGTCCGAACAAGATCTCTGTTACTTCCGCATTTCCGCTTTCAAACTCCGTCCGGACGTCTCACAGTTTTGTCTTCGCATTGTGTCCGGACATGCAAGTTCGGACGCATGTCCAGCCACCCCTCTGTTTTTACCTAAATTGTTCGTTCTCGCTCCGTTTTGCGAACCGTTTGCGGGGTTATATTCCTCTAAGTTTGTACTATTGATTCCTCTGTGTTTTGGGTATTTTAATGCAAGTTTGTATCTATTTTGCAACCTTTCTGTTTTGGGACCTAGTCATTGCTTCTGAGCCGTGAATGGCTGGGTCGAGCTATTCCGTGGTATACCATGTTGACGTCGTTTTGAGTGTGGGTCATTCCCTTTCTGTTCTGTGGGGTTGACGAACCTTTTGGCCCTTTTAGGTCATTTCTGCGTTGCCGAGAGATCTGGTAGATCTATGGGTCCCCGACCCTTTGGTGTGTTATGCTTTGTGCTCTATGTTTTTAGGATCGCGATCCT
>CM041777.1:465693836-465723122 GCA_023374045.1 Limonium bicolor | reverse complement strand
AGCTAGTATCAATTTATGTCACTCTCAACTTTCAACAAACTTAAGATTGGTAAATGCATGCCTACTTCTATTCAATTACAATTAGCAGATAGATCTTTAGTATCCCAAAGGGATAATAGAAGATTTGATTGTTACTGTAGGAACTTTTGTGTTCCCCGCTGATTTTATTGTAATTGACATGGAAGAAGACACTAGGGTGCCCTTAATCTTAGGACAACCTTTCATGAGAACTGCTAGAGCACTAATCGATGTTGAAAAAGGAAAAATCATTTTAAGACTGCATAACGAAACTTTAGAATACGACATGTCCAAGGTTATGAAGAAACCCGCTCATATTGAAGACACCTTTTCCATGGACATTGTCGACTCTATTGTGCAGGATAACTCATCTGCTATTATTCGTAATGATGCTCTTGAAAAGGCTTTAGTTGAATCCTGTGATAACCAACTAATACACCCTGACACAATCAAAATGGTAGCAGCTCTGGATAAAAGAAAATAATACAAACCACGCTACCACCACCAGAACCATTAGAGCATTCCACTCAACAAATTTCAAAATTCATGATGACCGTCCCACCCAACCGTTGAAGCTGACTTCAACGTTCATATTCGATCCCGGCTGACTTCATGATGAAAGCGTCTAGCCAAGACGTTAAAGAAGGGCAGCTTTCCAGGAGGCAACCCGGATGAACTTATCTTTTATATGCTTTTATGCTCTTTTAATTATCAGGTCTCTTTCAATTTTATTTTTGCTAACTATTAACCCCGTTTGTAGTATGGTTGCTTCTAGTGTCTTATGCAGGTGCAATTTCATGTCTACACCGCAAACCAAGCTACACTACTTGAGGTTGATGCTCAAGTATGGGGGAACACCTATAACGCTAGCAAAATAATCTCAAGGGAGTACCAGTTTCTTTAATTATGCTTTTATTTTACATAAAATCTGCAGAGGAGAGTTATGTGCTTAAATGATTATTCATGAGCTTTGTGTTCTCTCTATTTTATCTACTTACCGAAAACGTCTCCTGAAACTTTCCCTTGTTTTTCCTGCTGAACAATGAGGACATGTTCAAATTAAGTGTGGGGGAGTGTGCCCTTTTCGGTGACATTTTATGCTAAAATGCAAATCTCTCTGTTATCCTGCGTTTGTTCAAATTCAATATCGTGGACCCTTTATGTGTGGGTTGTTCTCTTTAAGAATAAATACTGTTATGAATTGTGGGTATAAATGGATAAATGGTACAAATTCAAAAATTTAAAATTTTGATTACTTTTGAGGAGCATTTTATGCGGTGTGACCAAATGATCTGAAATGGATGGATTTTTATTACTCAGGGGTTCCTTCTGTCTTCTTTCTTAGGGATTGCTAAGGGGTGCTTCTCTGTCAAAAGGAAAAAAAAATACAAAAAAATAGGGGACTTGCGAGACACCATTGGTAACCAACAAAGAGAGTTGAGTGTTCTTAAATACAAAGGCTTAATGCCTACATATTATCTTCTCATCTCTTATACAAAAGTGAAACAAATGCATAATTCTATTTTTCCTTTGTTTTCTCCTCAATGCCCATTCTTGAGAGAAGTTGGTCATGGTAAAAGTTCTCAAAGTCACCTTAACTAAGAAGCATTGAAGTACTCCGGATCATACCCCGAAACTCTAATTTTTATTTTTGCCCTGAGTACACCTATGCCACCAGTAGGTGATGGATCACACTCCTCTAAAAGTTTAAGATCATGTACTATTGACTTCTTTATCCTACCCTTCATAATAGTATTTGTTAATATTGAGCATTCCCTACTTGTTTGGGTACATGGTTTTGCTTGAGGACAAGCAAAAGGTAAGTGTAGGGGTGTGATAAGTGTCTAAATGAGCGTGTTTTATGGTGTATTTCATATATTATATCAGCACTTTTTTTGCTCATTTCTCACTTATCGTATGTTTTCCTCTAGTTTATGTTTTATTGATTATCTCACAAATTTATTGTTTAAACATGAGGAAAAACCAAGCTTTGAGTAAAGTAGACGAAGACACGAACGCATAGACGCAAACGGCTCAGAAAACGGAGTCCAAACGAAGAATCTAGAGCCGGTCAAAGTTCGTAGAAGAAAGTAAGTCAAGAACTCGTGTCCACATAAGCAACCGCATGGGGCTGGGCGGACTCTTAGGCGGACAAGACTACATAGCAACCGCATGAAGAACCGCCCCATATAAGGCGGGCGGCTGGGCGGACGTCAGGGCGGACGGCTGGGCGGACGTCAAGCGGACAAGATACATACAACCGCATGGTTTCAGGGGACGCCAACGCGGACGTGACTAAAAATCAGTCGCGAACAGTTTTCTTCTTCGCGCCGACTGTCTGCAACTTGCCATATCCATCTACTCCGCCTACCTTAATTCTCTCACGCGTTTCAGCTCTCTGTCCCCTGCAATTAATGAAGCAATCAGAGAGCAATCAACCTGCAATCAATTCTTACGCATCTGCCTCTTCCCTTCCTCTATATAAACTCAGCTACTGCAACCTTAAACAAACGTACGGAGAAAACCAGAAAATCAGACCACGCTCATCACACTCCATTCTCTTCCATTCATTCATCCCGTAACACCATAATTCTCCATCTTTTATTTATTTCACACTTCACCACATTTACTCACGTACGTACTCAAACAGAAGCAGTATTTTACAAAGAGAGAAAAGAGGCAGCAGAAGAGAGAGCGAGTGCAGACCCGTTCTTTGCAAGCAGTTTCTGAATAATGGCTATTTTTATCTTACTCTGTTTTTAGTATTGTCGAGTGTGAGTAATTTTATATTTGTGCTTAGGAGGATGTTTAACCCCAAAATAATTCAGACGTATTTATAATACCGGGTTTGCTTATAAATATTTGTTTTATCTCTCTAAATTATTAAATGTTTAACAACTGATTTTTATGCATTTACGGTTTCTCTAATTTCAATGATTTTGTAAATTAGAGAATAGGCCACAAAGAGAGATAAACGGTAGATATTATCTCCTTGATTAGCAGATAAAATCCATCGCTGTTATAAAAAGAATTCTCGCTTAAAGCTAATTAATGATTTTAGACTTTTTCTGATTGTAAAAAGTCTATTGAATTAATTAAGAGTTGTCCTTATCTATGATTTAGGAAGGCCACAAGATAAATTCTTAACAGATAAATAAGAGCAAACCAGGATTATAATTAATATCTGAATTATATTTGGGCAATTTTACCTTCCCTAGCACATTTTCCATCCACTTAATACACAACTGCTTTTACTGTTTATTATTTCTGTACTAATCCAACAACAAATCAAGCTTGCCTCCGGCTAAACCCCTTTTTACAGTTTTTAATTAACTACCAAGACTAGGATAATTGAACAATCTCTTGTGGATACGACACTTGTTATACTTTCCGAATAGGTACACTTGCCTATTAGTTTGCTATAAATCTATATTTATTATAGTGTAGTTTTATCCCAACAACGATTATACAAGTTTGTATACATGTTTCTAATAATTGGTGGAAGCTTCAATAAATTATCGTGAATATGTAAAAATCAAGGTTAAAATAATGCGTAAAATTGACTCCAACAACTCAGTTTATCGTTTCCAAACATTTATCGTCTTCAGGTTTATCAATCAGTCAAGCTCTGTAAACTGATGAATGTTAAGATTATATTCTTATACACAATGATTTGATGAGAACGACCAAGGGAAAAGATATATAACAGCTGGTGCCGTCTTTCTATAAGAGTGTTGAAAATGATTATAGAAGGTTGTGTATATGTTTATAATCATCAGTGGAAATGTTTATAGATTATCGTGGATACGTAAAACTATGGTTAAATGAATGCGTAAAATCGACGACTCCAACAACTCAGTTTATTGTTTCCAAACGTTTATCACCTTCAGGTTCATCAATCAGTCAAGCTCTGTAAAATGATGAATGTTAAGAAAATATTCTTATACACAATGATTCTATGAGAACGACCAAGGGAAAAGATATATAACAGTTGGTGTCGTCTTTCTATAAGAGTGTTGGAAACGATTATAGAAGGTTGTGTACATGTTTAAAATCATCAGTGGAAACATTTATAGATTATCGTGGATACGTAAAACTATGGTTAAATGAATGCGTAAAATCGACGACTTCAACAACTCAGTCTACTGTTTCCGAACGTTTATCGCCTTCAGGTTTTTCAATCAGTCAAGCTCTGTAAACTGATGATGTTAAGAAGATATTCTTATACACAATGATTCGATGAGAATGACCAAGGGAAAAGATATATAACAGTTGGTGTCGACTTTCTATAAGAGTGTTGGAAGCGATTATAGAAGGTTGTGTACATGTTTATAATCATAATGGAAACTTTTATAGATTATCGTGGATACATAAAACTATGGTTAAATGAATGCGCAAAATCGACGGCTCCAACAACTCAGTTTATTGTTTCCAAACGTTTATCGCCTTCAGGTTTATCAATCAGTCAAGCTCTGTAAACTGATGAATGTTAAGAAAATATTCTTATACACAATGATTCGATGAGAACGGCCAAGGGAAAAGATATATAATAGTTGGTGTCGTCTTTCTATACGAGTGTTGGAAACGATTATAGAAGGTTGTGTACATGTTTATAATCATCAGTGGAAACATTTATAGATTATCATGGATACGTAAAACTATGGTTAAATGAATGCGCAAAATTGACGACTCCAACAATTCAGTTTATTGTTTCCAAACGTTTATCACCTTTAGGTTTATCAATCAGTCAAGCTCTGTAACTATCAATCAGCCAAACCCCCGTGGCTTGGTCGGTGGGGAGTGATATCCTAGAACCAAAGGTCTTGGGTTCAAAACCTACCCACTACCGTAACTGCGATGAGAACGAACAAGGGAAACGATTATAATCATTGTGTACATGTTTATAATCATCAGTGGAAACATTTATAGAGATATCATCAGCGTACAATATATTTATGATAGTTGATATATATTTTCATCCTTCAAAAAAATAATATATTTTGGGTTTAATTGCGATTATCTTTTTTCGTTGTCCATTATAAACAAAAAGTTAATGATTGACTCTATACCTAAAAAATGAATTGATTGGATCATTAGACATTTAGTCTCTAAAGTATAGGTTTTTTTATAGTTTATGAATATGTATACTCTCACTATTTTTGTAGATTAAATTAATTTTTGTAGGATTTGTTATAGTTTATTTGTAAAATAAATATTTTTCTTTTTATTTATACTTATTTTTACAACTTCAATTGTACATATTAAAGCTTTAAATTTATACTTAAATTTTGTTAGAATACATAATGATTATTTTGTAGCTAAGTCATAAATTGTCAGATTATCAATATTATCTTACTTATGTATACAACATTATTTGGATAAAAGTATATTTTATGTGTTTAAAAAGTAAAAGGTAAATATTACTAAATCTATACCTACGTCATGATATAATCATAATAATTTATTATAGCACAACGACCATACTAATCTAGGACTTCAATAGTACGATACAAAATAATACTAGAGAAAAATGTAATCAAACACGAAAATAGTGATTCCATAACTTTCAAAAGATATTGATTCATGTCATATTTGAACGGTCAATATTTTACTAGTATATTTAACTTGGCTAAAAGAACGGTCCACATTCTTTCCGTCAACGACGGAAGAACTGCGTCTGTCATAATTAATTATATAATTGGTGACTTATTTTATGATAATTATAAGTAATTATACTATTAAAGTATTGTTAAAGAAAAGAAAATTATAAACAAAAGCTAATGAATGTTCGTCTGTGTAATTGGCTGATAAAGAAAAAGAGAGAGAGGTATGGTACCACCCATCAGTGACCGAAAATGTAGTCCCTGAAACTACACAAATATGACTTTATGTACTGAATTGAATGGTTAAGATTGAAAAGAAAAAAAGAATGGTGTAAATTGTATCCATCCACGGACAGAAATTGTGCCTCCATCACCAAAGCTTGCGCGCATTAACATTATACCGACCCTCAAAACTTGTCATAAGATGAGCCATTCGGTAAGAGTTGCATATCATAGTGTTGTTGAGTAGACTGACCTCAAGAACTGCATTTCTTATTTGTTTTGTGACTTAGCTTTTCAGTTGACTTGGCCAACATATTCATCAATTAACCATGATGAGCTCGTATATATACGATAACAAATACAACTCAATACCGTTAATAAACCATTGTAGCAAGAAAACGACTATAAATAATATAAAAAAGAATTACATAAAGTGTCCTTTCCTACCTATCATAGATCGACACAAATGACTTTTGTCTTTCTTTTAGAAAAACTCACAAATTCCTTTCATTTTATAATATATATATTTCTCGCGTTACATCCCAGTTTCCAATTCCCTCAGTGGCCGGTGGAATTTTCCTAGACCGAGGTACCAATGGCCAAATTGGACATCTCATCAGGGTGTCAAAAAATCCAACGTGAAAGTAGTTTACTTACACGTATTTGGAGTAGGTTAAATTTATTCATTATGAATTTAGGACGGGTTGACGGAATCTAATCCTTTTTAATTTTTTTTTAAATTTTAGATTATTTCATGAATAAATATAATATTTTAATATTAATGATTTATTATATACTATATTTAATCATAAATTTTAATTATATTTTTATTTTAATCATAAATTCATCATTCTAATTTAAATAATTAAATATAATATATTTTCTATTTTTAATTAAAATTTTCTGGTTATGGTTTGACGGACAAAAAATCTAACTCAAAATTTTTTTCAGGTAAAACATCTCAATCAAATTCTTACATTTTACAGGTCAGTCATATAAGATTTCATATTCAGATACATCTCTAAATTTTCATATCTCTGTTTTTTTTTCACAATGAACTATATATTACAATAAATAGAGTTTAAATAATTTTATCATAATAACTCCAGCTAACCGTTTTGTTAATATCTTTTATAAAATATCTAAATTCTTTTTATTATTTTATAACAAGGTCTCCTGTTTATAGATCCCTTTCAACATTAACATATGATTAGATTTCCATTTTTTAGCCTCTTTCTCGATTAAAATACATATTCCGAGGGGTAATAATTCTAGAATATACCTATTATCCAGCGATGGCTACCCCTACACAACACATTCCCCAAGGTCATTGCGGCAGGATTGTAAATAACGTGAAAATCCGAGGGCATCTCTGCCTGACCACCATCACCAAAACATCTCGTCTAAAAAACGCACACCCCCATTGGGTCACTCCTTTTATACTTGACGCTCCAGTCTCGCCAACTAGCCACAGCCAGATTTTGCACCATTTGGAAAGTGGGGGAATACTTCTAGGAGCGGAAATATATCCCCTCATTTTTCTTCTCCGTTTCCCTCGCAGTCCTAGATCTGTAGAACAGCGCCGCCCACCCCCCTCTCCGTGAGCTTTGCATTTTGTTCCCATGGAGAGTCACAGACAGTCTTTGATTCCGAGCTACCTTTACTCCTCAAGGAGCTTTGGCCGCGGGCTCAATCAAATGTCAGTTGCTGAGTCAAACCCTAGCTTCTCCATGGCTGCGCCGCAGGAGAGCAGCACCAGTATCGTCAAATCCAGCAACCGATTCGTCATCCCGTCTCCCAGTGAGCCTGGCAAGGGAAAGATCGAGATGTATTCTCCGGCTTTCTATGCCGCCTGCACCTTTGGTGGAATCCTCAGCTGTGGTCTCACTCACATGACCGTCACGCCTCTTGACCTCGTCAAATGTAATATGCAGGTCAGTCGAATCCGGTTCTCCTAGCTATCTAGGTCCCGTTATGTAAATGAGTTATAGATCTATGAGATCTGTCGGATCGTTAAGGTGGCGATTCGGTTGAGTTGATCTGTGATTTTTTTGCATAATTCAAGGGCTGATCAGATCGGAGTTGATTTTATTATTCCTGTGACTTTGTTTGTGTGTTCTTTAGTTATCACTGAGCCTAAGAATGTTTTATGATGCGCTCTGGCTCTGCGTGTAGATGACATGTGCCTCCCGTATTCTTGGGGTCAATGATTGTTTTCTGTCGCTTCTAGATAGCCGTGCTTTTAATGTAACGTATATGCGCTATGGTATTGCGGTTGATTACGATGGTATACTGATTTGGTAGATTTCTATCACAGCCCATGGATCGTTGAACTTTCTATGATCCTTGTTAACATTTGCTTTCAAACTGATTTTGCCTATCGCTACGACTGGCATGGCTGGCAATTACGCTTTATTGTTTTTGTTATTCTAATATTAAGATCTGACGGTAAGTAGGCCACTGAGTGAGGCCTGCTCGGATTCAAATATGTGATTGATCTTGTTCACTACATGTGCTTTGTTATCAATAATTACGATCTTAAAACTGACTATAGTATGATTATCTATTTTATCTCCAGGCTGGTGCTCCTGTTGACGTGAATCTATATTCAATTTTGTGATGAATCTTGCTCATTAGGTTGCAGCTGGTTATATGAAATTTGTTAAAAACACACACCCTGATGCTTAGCTTAACCTGAGTCTAGACTTTGTTTGTATAAGAATGTCTTGTTTGGTGAAGTAATCCTTGTTATTTCCCTAGTATACTTTGTTGCGGTTCTTTTTCATCCTTTGATTTGAATGCCCCAACTCTTAAGAATCTGTAATTCATCCGTTCTTGTGAATGTACTAACTCTCATCAATGTTCAATGCTTTTCCAGATTGACCCAGCCAAGTACAAGAGCATTTCATCTGGTTTTGGCGTTCTTCTCAAGGAGCAAGGAGCTAGAGGCTTTTTCAGGGGTTGGGTGCCAACACTTCTTGGTTACAGTGCTCAGGGGGCTTGCAAGTTTGGTTTCTATGAATTCTTCAAGAAGTACTACTCTGACTTGGCTGGACCAGAGTTTGCTGTCAAATACAAAACACTCATCTACCTCGCTGGTTCTGCTTCAGCTGAACTGATTGCTGATGTTGCCCTTTGCCCCTTTGAGGCTGTCAAGGTCAGGGTGCAAACTCAACCTGGCTTTGCCAGAGGACTGGCTGATGGAATGCCCAAATTTGTCAAGTCTGAGGGAGTTGGCGGGTATTCTTCTGATCCGTCCTGTGTTCAATCAGTCCATTTGGCCATAGATTCAAAACTCTTCATCTTTCTATTTTCTTTGCAGCCTGTACAAGGGATTGGTTCCACTTTGGGGGCGTCAGATTCCCTGTAAGTTGGCACTCTATATTTGAGTGGATCTTTTCTCTTGTTGCGCAGCTATTTGTTGTCACCACACCTAATGAGCTGTGTCGTATTCTGTCTCATCAATTCTTGATCTTGGTTGTCTGGAATAGTGACTAATAATTGGGTCTCATATTTGATGTCTAAGAATGTGGGTAACGGTATACTCCCTGAAGCATATATCTGACCTTTTTTCTATCGTCTCTTTTAAGCATATGATTCCTTCTAATTTATAATTCCTTGTTCCTTTTGTGTATCTTCTGTTAGCTTTTGGGGCCGGTAGTTTTATGTCGAGACCTTATGTTGCAATCTTTGATAATTTTCACAGTGCCTTCACCTGCTCCTCTAGTATGACAATTCTTAATGTACTGATTATTCAGTCTTTGTACTGAATATGTTGTTTTGATATTGTGCTGGAGTTTGTTATGATTCTGCTCCGTGTATGTGTAGACTGATGAAGAATGAGATTTTGGCAGCTGGCTTGCTCAGTGCTGTGAAGTCTATCTATGTTTCTATTTTTGGTTTTATTTCCTCTGTTGTAAATGCGTTTTCTCCACTATTGTCATTGCAGAAGTTGAGGGTACTAAACTATTTATATGTGGGATATGTATGTGTGGTTTCAGATACCATGATGAAGTTTGCTTCATTTGAGACAATAGTGGAGATGATTTACAAGTATGCAGTTCCGGTTCCAAAGGATCAGTGCAGCAAATCGTATCAATTGGGAATCAGCTTTGCTGGTGGATATGTTGCTGGGGTGTTTTGTGCTGTCGTGTCACACCCTGCTGATAACCTTGTTTCTTTCCTCAACAATGCCAAGGGGGCCACAGTTGGTGATGTATGTAACCTTTTTTTATTTATGTGAGACGATTTTCAGCATTTGTGTTTGTTCCTTGCTTTACACCTTTTGATGCTGTAAACAGGCTGTGAAGAAGATGGGGCTGTTGGGTCTGTTCACAAGGGGGCTACCACTTCGTATTGTCATGATTGGTACACTTACTGGTGCACAATGGGGTATCTATGATGCCTTCAAGGTCTTTGTTGGACTGTAAGTTATCTTCTTTTGTTTCTCTATTCTGTTTTTTTTCCGGCCGCCCCATATCATTTGAATAATATGTGACGTGACTTCCTTTTTTGGTAATTATACTTTTATACTACTATTTTTGTTGTTTTACTTGTTTGCGTACTGAGTGCATTCATTCAAAATTTGGTTATTTCAGGCCAACAACTGGTGGTGTCACTCCTGCTCCCGCTGAAGCATCGACAGAGCCGGCAAAGGTATAATAGGAGAGAGGTGTGGGTGAGCATGGAAGGATAACTGTTGGTGGATGTACAAGACGATTGAGTTTACAGTGGCAACTTTTGAATGTGGGGCATTAATAAACTGAAGAGAAAACCTCACCGGATGGTGAGGTAAAAATCATATAATTTTTTTTGTTTTCCGGATCTAATGTATCTTTTTTACGAGTCGGTAGTTTTGGAAACCAGTAAGATACCTATCTGATAGGATAAATCATTTTGGACTCGTCAATTTGTTAGGTGACCTTTTCGCTATGTAAGGGAACACCAGATTAGGTATGAGGGGGGAACGACAGGAACATTTCCATTTTTTTTTCTCATGTCATGGCTGCTGTGGCAGCATAGCATAATGAGGTGTGGGCAAAATTTTTTGGATCGTTAAAAAGTGATATAAGTTATGCTCCTCTTCTGAAAGAACATTCTTTCCACTGATATATTCACACTTAGCAATGTTATGTTTCGTCTTGTCATATTACCAGGTTTGCACCGTGATGACTGAGTGACAAAGGAAAAAAATTCGATTCAATCTGGTGGAGAAGATGGATATATAAAAAATTTATATATCACTAGAAGGATAAAAATTTGGAAAATGTACGGAAGTCACAGTGTGGTCTTTCTATCAGAATTTTTTTTCAAATAATAATTACTACCCCTGATGTTTTTGAGGGATATTTTATGAAATTTTTCAAAAAAATTTAAAATATTATAAAAATATACATATAAAAAAATATCATCAAATAACTCTGAATTTGAGTGAATTTCACAACATACCCCTAGAATTTGTAACTTACTACAAAATTGAAGTGTGCTTTACTTAACTAAACATCATTTTCATTATGAAATACTCTTCCACCAATTCGATATATTTTATTTTTTATATTTAATTTTACCTTCCCCATATGCCATTACAATAAACTTAAGGGTATATGGTCAAAAGTATTTTAAATGTATAAAATTTAAACATAATACACAAAAAATAATTAAATGTCAATATAAAATTTTTAAACAAATTCAACAAATGACTAAAAATTATAACAAAAGTTTTCTTGTGATTATTAATATTTTTGTTTGTTAAAATCTTTAATAGCATATAATTTTATTAATGATCTATTATATTTAATGTAATTTTTATAACTTTTTTTTATTATTTGTAAGTCACTCACTACAATAGTTATTCAATTATCTAACATTTTAATAATTTATGTGTTTTTTTAATGAAATATTTTTTATTATTTAGTCCTTTGTCATATTTACTTTAAATTTAAAATATTTTATGATTTTTTATGTTTTTTTGGGTATTTATAATGTTTAATATTTGTTAAAATTGTTTATAAATTTTATAAGAGTTTTAATTATTATTATTATTTTGTCTATTTGTTAAGTTTTATTATACTTTTCAAAATAACTATCGACCATATATCCTTGTGTTTATACACGGATATAAGGCGTGATGAAAATATGAAAATCTAATGTATGAAAATTTGATCGGATGAGTATTTTGTAATGAAAATGTAACCTAAGAGATATTTTGTAGTAAGTTGCAAACCTCAAGGAATTTTGTGAAATTTGCTCTAACCTCAAGGGTATTTGGTGAAATTTTCCAAAAATATTTAAATGAGTAATTAAATTTAAAAAGGTAACTAAAAATTTATATGGAGTTCTAATAAAATTGAAATAAAACTTAATAATTCTTAATATATAACATACACAAAACTTCATACAATTTTTTAATCTTCTTATTGTTTTTACCTTCCTTGACTATTTATTAGTTTCTTCTTGATTAAAATATTTGCAATTATTGTTAGATAATGATTAAATATTATATAATAAGCATAGATATGTAAATTTATAAACAAAACTTATTTAATATAAGATGAGGTAGTTTTTTGTATTGTTTTAATGACCTCATCTTATATTGGACTAGTTTTATTTATAAATTGACATATATATGATAATATTTGATCATTATCTCACCATAACTTTAAATATTTTAATGAAGAAGATAACTTGATAAGTAGTCAAGAAAGGTAGAAAATAATGAGAATAAAAAAGGTTAACTTGAAAGTTTAGTGTTTGCTTAATAGTTAAGAATTATTAGTTTTATTTCAATTGTATAGTTTTAGTTATTTTTATGAACATTTTTTTGCAATAATTGTTTTTTTTAGTATTTAAATGTTTTTGTGTAGAAATTTCATAAAATACCCTCGAATAAAAAGTGGCATATTGTGAACTTGAAACATGGTCTCTAATGTTAGGTGTAAAATAGTCATTATACAAGGTTCTTCATGGAGTTGGGTGTAACACCCCAAAACTAGCCGGTATTTTATTAAGGTCGAAGTTTAAGTTAATACCAATTTTAACCTATCATCTAATCAGCGAAGTCAAAACCCAATGGGTGTTACCACCAAGGCTAAATAAAAAAAACTTCAACCTTAACCGGGAAACAAAAATAAACAATAACAGTAATAACATCTCAAAACTAATTAATTACAAACCTTTAATACACACGCTATAAACTATCTAACATTTTAAATGTATCGAAGTGGAGTCTATGTCATTTCCCAACCCAACTCTCACGCTTTTACATCTAGATCAGTTTCATTACCTGCGGCCAGAAACATAAATAACACACAAAGGGACCGTGCAAAAAAAAAACTAAGTAAACAACTACTTCACTGTAATACTCCGTATTTTCATTTTTCAGATTTCATGACATAACATTTCGGTTAATGTTATTAATTAAGTTATGCTATGTGGTGCTTTGCTTAGTTGATGGGACGTCGGAGTCATTGAGTTAAAAGACGGGGGCAAGGAGGTCATTCCCCTCTATTTTATTTTGGTAAGATTTATTAAAGATAAGTCATTTATTTCTTTTACAATTCACGATCAGTTCTCATCGACGTTCTCTCGACAGTTTCTTGAGCGCTTCTTCTCCCTCTACCTCTTGCTCATCCTCTTGGTGTTGGTTCTGGAATTTGTGTGTTGCTGCTGCGTTCTTCTCGGTTCTTCTACTGCTGCTGTTCGGGTTTCGTTCTCTACGAATTCAGGTTGGTCGAGTTGTGCATTTGGTAGTAGTTAATCTCTGTTTTGGGGGAAGAGCGTGTTCTGATTTTTGGTGCTTGTTGTGCAAATTCAGTGGCTGATTGTGCTGTTCGGGGCTGCTGTGTGTCGGGTCTTCTCTCTGTTGCAGACTGGTGCAATCTCCTCTGCGAATTGATGTAAGTGGGGGATGGAATCGGGGTAGTTCGCTCACCCTCGGGGATGGATTTTGATTGCGTTTCCTGTTTTGTGATTTGTGTTGCATTGTTTGTTTTCTCATTGGTTTTGCGTTGTTAATTGATTGGCTAAACCCCCGAGGGTACTGATTTACCATTCTGTAGATTTTGGGTGAGTTTGTGTTGAATTTGGCTGTTTTCTGCGCGTCTGTTCGTTCTGGAATTCGACTGTTTTGTGCCGTCTGAACTTCGGTCCGAACGTTGAAGTTCGGACGGTTCGTTTTCCGCTTCTGTTTTCTGAATTTTGGGACGTCCGAACTTCGGTCCGAATATCGAAGTTCGGACACCCCTATTTTATGAAATTACCGAGCTTCAAAGCTCGGACTTCACCTCGTAACATTTCCGAAGAATCTGTCCGAACTTCAGTCCGAACTTCGAAGTTCGGACACTGTGTTTTCTGCGGTATTTGCTTCTCGGCTTTTGTCCGAACTTGCAAGGTCGGACGCAAGTTCAGACAAGCCTCTGTTTTTGGCATAACTTCTTCGTTTTAGCTCCGTTTTGAGTTCCGTTTGCGGGGTTGGATTCCCCTATTTGTGTACAAGCTTCTAATGCTGTTTATATGAATTTTCATGCACTTAAGATCTGTTTTGTGAGCTTTTGGTTTTGGGACCTAGTTACTTTGCTTCTGAGCCTTGGATAGTCGGGTCGGGCTGTCCCGTAGCATGCTGCGCAGGAATTCCTTCTGATTACATTCCTTAGGGTCTCCCTTAGGAAACCATTGACCGACGGGTCTGTTTAGCTGTCTCTACGGCTTCTGTTGTGGGATCTTCGGATCCATAGGACCTTATGTGCAACGCCCCTATTAACCATAAATACAGCGGAAATAAAACTCTAAGGCAATTACAGACCATCGGGTTCCAAACACCCGACACCAAACCTCACCAATTACAACTTACAATCTACAAAAGCTACGGTCTGAACTCGAGAAAAACTTACACAACATAATAGAAATTAAACATATTCTCTCTCCACAAAACCTAGTCCCATCCCAAACGCTCATTCTCTTCGTGGCCACCTGTAAATCAATTCGTACCTGCAAGATGAAACCAAGCAGCCCACCCCAAAAGGGGCGGGTCAGTTCCCTGGAATGGAACTGGTACAATTCTCCAAAAACAAACTTATAAAACATAACTCTTCAAAATAAATAGTAACATGAAAACAAACTCTTAAAAGTAAAACAGAGATAAAGCACTTCAAACAATCAAGTTTAAAGAGAAAGGAAAACAAGACAAAGATAAAGAACTTCCAAAACAAGTCATCCACTTAAGTAGTCACACCACATAGTTAGTAAGCATCCATTGTTGATGTTAGAACCAATTCCCGTTTGGAGTATAAAGACTCAGATAGTCACAAAGGACTAGGAATAATAAGATAGATCCAAGAACCAATAACTCAAGAGTGGAATAATTCAATTGGGAGAGATGGCCCCCACCGCCAGATATCAATGTCCATATGGACGAGGGATATACAGCCCCCTGCTGTCAGATTTAAATGTCCTGGTGGACGAGGGATATACAGCCCCCTGCTGTTAAATATCAATGCCCCTATGGGCGAGGGATATACAGCCCCCTGCTGTTAAATTAAAATGTCCTGATGGACGAGGGATATACAGCCCCCTGCTGTTAATCAATGCCCCTATGGGCGAGGGATATACAGCCCCCTGCTGTTACCATTGAAGACGCGCCACGTCGAAAGAAGGATTTCCAAGATTGACCTTTTCCAAAAATCCCGCTAGATCACCAACTACCCAGAGCAATACCAAAACACTCAGTCCTACAGAGTGCAGAAGCGTAAACCCTAAGCAGCCAATGTCTAACGGGCAACCAAGTAGAAGAAACCAATACCCAAGTGAGTTCCACATCCAAGGCTCAGTTAGTCACACAAGCTAAGTCAGTCACACAACCATTTCTTATTTTTAGAAGTTCCTCTTAAAGTCAGTTAGCGTTTCCAAAACATTCCACAAGTCAACCAGCAAAAATATCGTAGTACGAGAAATCGTACAAAACATTCCATAAAGTCCAAAACACGTCAAGCTGAGTACGAGAAATCGTACCTGGGTAACGCTGTAGCAGTTCTAATCAACTTGCACAAACAATCAACAGTACTCTGAAGAATATTAAAGGTAGTCTATCATCAATCACTTGTAGCCCACTTAAACTTAAACTCCTCACTATTATCTAAATCTCAATTGTCTTTTAAGCCCTCACTTAAATGCTATGAATAACCTTTGACTTGTCTTAGAATGTTGTATAACCGAGGTTGTAAGACCAAGGAATGCATTTTATTAACACTTGTTAATTGTTCCACCCTTATCCACTTTACCCATTCCTAACCATAATTCTCACATTAAAGACCTTTATAACATAAGTGCATTATACGTTATTCAATCAATCTTAGAATTTCAATAACAATTCTTAAGCCAATACTTTTATTCTTACTTTAGGACATACATCGTGTTATGACCAATGATGGGTTTATCTTAGAATACTATACTATTATTTCACAATTTATTGACTATGTATCTTTATCAATATTACTAGATAATCCATTATAACTAAGTTTTCCCCCTTAACTGAATTATGATCTACATCCGTATACTGAAATCGTAGTGTTGTGGATGCATTTTAATATAACTTATTTGAGCTACTAAACTCAATTATCTTATCTTTAGTTCAGAATGGCCTTTAATTACAACCATCTATTAATCTTGTCATAAGTTGTTAAATTACTTTTCATCTTGAAATAACCATATTATAGTTAACTCAACTTATCGAACTCTCACATTTAGTATCCACAAGGTATATTATTTACTTAACCATAACTTTATAATAAGGTGTTTTAAGATAACCCTTTTTATGTATCCTTACTTACATTTTAATTTCCCAAGTATTTAATTTTTACACACATTCTCTCCATAGAGTATGTATAATCCTTTTGTACTAAATTTTAATAAACTTATGTCTTAAATACATTTTATATTACTTACAAGACCAAAGGTTTCAAAGGAATAACTTAATAAATTAATTTCCTTTATTGTATTTAGGATGGACAATATATCTACATAAAGTAGAATTTATCAAAGAATTAAATTCTGGTTCGTAAGTGAAATTGTTAATTATTTAATAAGATAATCTATTATGAAAAATCCCCATACCTTATATTCAAATGACACATTAATATTTCCCGTGTCAAAGGTAAATCCTTATAGCCTCTTATGTAACTTAGTTCCTCTAAATAAAGGTTCAAAGGTTTATGTATCTAATTTCTATTTATAAACCTTTCAGTAAATCTTTAACTATTATGTACAACACTTATTTATAAACTCACATCTTGAATATTAGTAATAAATGTATTTTATATGGCTAACTAATTCTAAGAAACTTAAGGATTATTATTTAGAGTAATTTCCTAATCATAGTTTAATATAGTTTTATACCATAATCCTTTTAGTGATTTAATCTCAAAATATTAAGTTATTACTCAATACTATAAATATTAAGAAATGATTAAATCTAGACTTATTATCCTCTTCACATTTAGATGTAAAAGTAACTCATTTACTTTATTATTGTTTATATAATAATAACATTTAAATGTAAAAGTATTTCATTCATTTATTATCAATTATATAATAAGATCTATTTGTGTAACACTTTATGTAAACTAATTACAAATATTCCTAAATTTCAACTTATTAATTTCTTAACCCAATTATAGATTTACATTGTGGACATTGACTAAATATATACATGTATTTTAATACTGTTTATAAATCTTAGAAATTCAAGGGTAACTAAAAACTCAATTCATAACCATAACTTAATACCACCTCATATAGTATTCTATTATTAGTATTATGTAGAGGTTTTATTTTAACTCATTAATTCCTTCATATTATATTTTCCATAAGGTATTTTATTTCTTTTATTTATTTATTTATTTATCGTATATATATATATCCTTCCTAGTATATTTCTCACAAGGAATGTTATTTCCTTTATCTATTTTTATTGTAATTATATATATATATATATATATATATATATATATATATATTATACCTATATTAAGATTTCCATAACACTCTTTAAGAAATTCATTGTATTTAATTATACCTAATATCTTGTAGACATAACCAAAACTGATTTATGGTTTATAAAATAAAGTATTTCCCTTAGTTTTAGTTAAATATATTAACTACCATATTATATAATTAATATAAATGTAGATTAATTTAGCTCCTTGATTTAACCTAAGTTACTATTTTATTTCTTTTACTATATGTGTAAATATATATATATATATATTCCTTAGTTTTAATTAAGAATATTAACTCCCATATAATATGGTAAATAAAATGTTGGATAATTAAATTCCTTAATTTATATAAGTTCCTACTTAAGTAAGTATATATACATAAGTGTAAATAATTTCACTTCTCTTAAAAGCTAATACAAAAACATCTATAAACTTACTGTTATAAAATGTTAATTTAGTTCCCCTTATTTTCCCCAGCTTAAAAGTTAATTAACAACCATACTTTAATTTTTGATTACATTAAAAACCCTATATTATAGGTTATTCTTATGAAAAACTCATAAACACAATTTTTAAAACCTTTTACCGTTGCCCAAAAATTCCCAAACTTAATATAAAGTAACTATAACATTTTAGACATATTATAAAATTTTTATTTCACAAAGATATCCTTTAAATTTATCCAGATAATTCCACAATAACCGAAACTTGCAAAAATTATATCTTACGTTTAAAAACTCAAAAACCATATTAATTTATATCAAAATAAACTAGACTTTATAAGGAATCTGTGGTTAAAATTTCAAGTCAAAATACATTCGGGAAGGTACTTAAATTAATTAAACAAGTTAGGGTTTATTCCTGGAAACAATATAAAAACTTATACTTTAAAATCGTATGTTTTAATCGTGGCCGTCCATCTTTATTAACTGAGATCGGACGGCCTGTATTGCGCGAGTTCTTCAGAGAACTCAAATCGAAACCGAGTACTAATTCACCTATATCTCTCGATCTACAGAACGAAATTCAACGATTCTTGTTTCTGTGGATTCGAAATCGAATTCCGGTTCTAATGGTACCGATTTCCCCAATTATCATGCAGTATCATCGAGTTTTCGAATTCAATTCGAAGGTTAGGGTTTATATTAGAACAGAATACGATTCGGATTATAATTCGCCAAATTCTCCTAATCTAGAGCGTAATTGACACAATTGAAACATGGGTTAGGTCGGAATTGTAAAACCGGTTAGCATAATCGGAGGAATTTGAAGAAAGCTCACCGGAATTGCTCGAATCGAAGTGATTTCGAGATCGGGTTCTGGAAAAACTCGAACTTCCGACCAGTTCGTGAAGCAAACTTCGAGGATCTATAAGTTATTGCACAGATCGAGTTAGGCTTTGTTTTTGGGCTCATTAGAAAGATGAAACTTAGATCTACACATGGATAACTAGAACTAATCCTAACTCGCATTATACAGAAAGAAAATTGACCCGAAAGTTACGAGTTTACCTCTCTGTTTCGGTATGATTTTATGTGCTGAAAAAAAATCCGGAACTTTGAGCGACTATAACTTCCAAACGGTTATGATTCAGGCTTGGGCATAAACATAAGAATTGTAGACGGGTTAGAGATCTACACAACGAGCTAAAGAAATCAAAGTTTGGTTGAGAAACGAAGGATTTATGGCTAGACGAATTTACCTGAATTCGAAGGGAATAGGAAATCTGGGTTACGACTGTGAAAGGTGCCAACTTGAGAACGATTTTCCCGTTGATGTAGAAGGGTTTAGGGTTTGTATGAGTTACGGTTGTGAAGATGATTCAAAGGAGAAGAGAATAAAGAAAACGGCTTTGAAAAATATTGAAAGATGAAGAAGATATAGCCGTCACAAGTTAGGTCAAAATCGGTTGTTTGCTGGAGAAAAACAAGGAGGTAAAAATCAGCTAAGTGTTGGGACGCACGAGAGGCTGACACGTGGCACTTTATGAAATTTTGGCTCTAAACTTCAAACTAGCATAACTTTGGCTAGGATGATCCGTTTTTGACGTTCTTTTTATCGATCTTCATGGTTTTTCATAACCTATTTTTTGGTATAGGTTTCATGGCCTGGTTTGACCATTCTCAAAAAGTCAACTCTAGCAAGGCTTAATAAGCTTTAAGGTTTCTAGAATTTTATATTGACTTTTATGTTTCAAAACAATGTTCCAACACTTCCTAAAATCTTTATAATATATTTGGAGTGTTTAGAAATTTCCCCAAGATTTATTGACTTATAAATCTTATTATTAAATTCATAATACTATACAATATATATAATAATTAGGAGAAAACCCCTAAATAAATCTCACAACCCCATATAATAATTTAATATTCATAATTCCATATAATAATTTAATATTCCTCATTCCATATAATAATTTAATACTTAATAATATTATTAAAGGTTTAATAAAGGAAATCCCCTAAATTAATTTAAATTAATTTAGGGGTATTTCATTATGTGAGTCCTTCTGTTGTGTTAGCTTGTTTCTAGTGTCCCACTTTTCTGTATCTGTTTCTGAAAGTCCGACTATGATTTGAAGTGATGTTCGATTCTGCTTCTGTTTTGTGTTTCCATTCTGTCTGTTTATAATGATTCCGCCTTCTCCTCTGATTATAAATTATTCTTCTGCTTCTGTTTTGAGTGGGCTTCCTTGAGGAAGTCTTCTTCTTGCTGGGCTGTTTAGCTCACCCCTTTACTTTGTTACAGATTGAGCTCGTGGGATCTCCTCTTCTTATCCTCTTCTAGAGCTTCGTTTACTTTATGTTTCTTTAGATTTTGTTTACCTTGCGCGTTGGACGCTTTAGAGCTTTTGTGTAGCCTTCGGGCCTTGCATTGTATTTGACTTATCAGGATTTGGATCTTGTAAACTCTTTCGGTATTTATACAAGTTCGATATTTGGTTTTGAGGATTGTTTTGCTTAGAGCCTTGCGACGTTAGGTAGTAGACTTGCGGCGTGTAACGGCCCTAACTCCTAGGCCGGTTTTGGGGTCGTTACATTTAGTGGTATCAGAGCCAGGTTGCTCGATCTTTGGTGTTTGTGGGGTTTGTCTGCATGTGTAGGTGTCTGAAAGGTCTGCTGTTTGATGCTTGATGGTTTCTGATCAATCTTGATGTTTGTATCTTCAGTATGCCTCCCCGACGTGCAGGACGTAGTGCAGCTGCAGGCGATGCTCCCTAGGGGGACATTGCAGAGATTGTGCAGCAGGTGGTGACCCAGGTGTTGCAGACCGTAGGGGCCACTGCTGGCCAGGCGACAGGAGCCAGTAACGCGGGGAGTAGCAATGTGAAGGCGCTTCAGGAGTTCCTGAAGCTGAAGAACGCCTTCGTTTGATGCTAGTGGTGACCCACAGGAGGCGAGCCACTGGATTTCTGCCATAGAGGATTTGCTAAGGGTCATGGGATGTGAGGAGGATCAGAAGGTTGGATTCGCTACATTCATGTTCCAGTCTGAGGCGAAGGAGTGGTGGAAGTCGGTTGAAGGGAAGTACCCCCACCCATGGACATGGGAGCAGTTCAGGGGCTGCTTCAATCAGTAGTTCTATCCCGATGTCTTCAGGGATCAGAAGATAGTTGAGTATGGGAGGCTTCGTCAGACGAAGGAGATGACAGTGGATGAGTACGTGCGCAAGTTTATCTCTCTCTCTAAGTTCGTGCCTGAGCCGATGATAATCGGAAGTCGAGGAAGTTTGAGGCTGGTCTGAGGGGTGATATTCGAGCTGCTGTGGCACCTTTCCGCCACAAGACCTTCAGGGATGTGGCTGATGTGGCGTTGGTTGTAGAGTCTGAGCTGCAGGCTAGGCAGCGGTATGAGAAGAAGGACCAGAGGCCCGATAAGGGCAAGGAGCAGAAGAGGAAGACCCATGTGGAGGAGCCTACGAGGCGAGACCAGACTTCTTCTCAGAAGAAGCTCAGAGGAGACCGGGGATCTTCGTCATCTGCATCGCCTGCTGTGGCGAAGTGTGCTGAGTGTGACCGCTTCCATCTTGGGCGTGAGTGCTACAGGAAGTTCGGGGTGTGCTACAAGTATGACTCACTGGATCACCGCATTGCCCAGTGTCCACAGGCTAGAGGTGGAGGTGGCGGTTCTGAGGGCCGAGGTGCTGGTTCAGGGTCCGGGCAGAAGGCTGATCAGAAGAAGCCCCAGATCCAGGCACGTGTGTATGCTCTAGCTGGTGAGCGGGACCATGGCTCAGACAGAGTAGTGTCAGGTATTCTCCAGATCTCTTCTCAGCCAGTATTCTGTTTGTTTGATTCAGGAGCTACCCACTCCTTTGTATCTGCTGATCTAGTGGGTAGTCTCGGGTTGTCTGCTGTGCCATGTGATGTTGATCTGTGTATTTCTAGTCCACTGAGTGGCGTACCTGCATGTGTGCTTGATTCTGTGTGTAAGTCGGTTCCGGTAGTGGTCATGGATAGGAACTTGTCTGCTGATTTGATCCCTATGCGTATGTCTTGCTTCGATGTGATTTTGGGCATGGACTGGCTAGCAGAGCACCATGCCCATATTGATTGTGCAGCTAGAAAGGTTGTGTTTGATAGACCGGGTGAGACCCGTTTTGCTTTTGTGGGGAACTCCATCCCTTGTGCTCCAGTGTTGGTGTCTGCTATGCAGGCAGTCCGTTCCCTGAGGAAGGGCTGCCAGGGTTTTCTCTGCTTTGTACCTGAGGTTAAGGAGGGATCCCAGTTGGAGGATATCCCCATTGTGCCTGAGTTTCCTGAGGTGTTCCAGGACGATGTGCCAGGGCTACCACCTGATCGTGAGGTGGAGTTTTCTATTGAGTTAGCGCCAGGGACTCAGCCTATCCCTAAGGCACCCTATCGCATGAGTCCGGCAGAGCTTAAGGAGCTGAAGGTGCAGCTGCAGGATCTTCTGGATAAGGGCTTTATCCGCCCTAGCATGTCTCCATGGGGAGCACCTATGTTGTTTGTGAAGAAGAAGGACGGCTCCTTCAGATTGTGTATCGACTATAGGGAATTGAATAAGATTACCATTAAGAACCAGTATCCTCTTCCCCGCATTGATGACCTCTTCGACCAGTTAGCGGGAGCGACAGTCTTCTCGAAGATCGACTTGCGTTCTGGATATCATCAGCTGAAGATTAAGGCCGAGGATGTGCCTAAGTCTGCATTCAGGACCCGTTATGGGCATTATGAGTTCTTGGTCATGCCTTTTGGTTTGACCAATGCCCCGTCGTTCTTCATGGACATGATGAACAAAGTTTTCAAACCCTTCTTAGATTCTTTTGTAGTTTTTATTGACGATATCTTGGTGTACTCCAAGAGTGCTGAGGAGCATGAGGAGCATCTGAGGGCGGTTCTGCAGACGTTGAAGGAGAAGGAGTTGTATGCCAAGTTGAAGAAGTGTGAGTTCTGGTTGGATAGAGTTGTGTTCCTTGGCCACGTCGTTTTGAAGGATGACATTTCAGTGGACCCAGAGAAGATTAAGGCGGTCATGGAGTGGGCGAAGCCCCTCTAGTGTGTCTGAGGTGCGCAGTTTTCTGGGGTTGGCAGGGTACTACAGGAAGTTTGTGGAGGGTTTCTCTAAGATCGTATCCCCCTTGACTCGTCTTCTTAGGAAGGATGTCAAGTTTGATTGGAGTGAGGCGTGCCAGGAGAGTTTCCAGGAGCTGAAGAAGAGGTTGACTTCGGCTCCGATTTTGACATTGCCTTCTGGGACAGATGGCTTTGAGGTGTTCTGTAACGCTTCCCACAGAGGGCCGGGTTGTGTTCTGATGCAGCAGGGAAAGGCGGTAGCATATGGGTCACGACAGTTGAAGCCGTATGAGAAGAATTATCCTACCCATGATTTGGAGTTAGCTGCTGTGGTCTTCGCCTTGAAGATCTGGCGGCACTATTTGTATGGGGTGACGTGTAAGGTCTACACGGATCACAAGAGTCTCAAATATCTGTTCACGCAGAAGGAATTGAATTTGAGACAGCGGCGTTGGTTGGAGCTATTGCACGATTACGACCTGGAGATCCTCTACCATCCGGGTAGAGCGAATGTGGTGGCTGATGCCTTGAGCCGCAGGGGTGCTCCTGGGCTTGCTTGTTCTTTGTCAGGAGTCCAGAGGTCTGCTATTGAGCTTCAGCGCATGGTGATTTGGGTTGTCAAGTCCAACAGTGCTGGGATGATTGCTGTTATTCGGGTCCAGTCTACGCTGATTGAGCGGGTTAGAGATGGTCAGAAGGCTGATGCTGAGTTGTGTAGGATCCGGGAGAAGTTGTCAGATGATCAGGAGTCAGAGTTTTCTGTGTCCAGCGACGACTGTCTACGCTTTAGAGGCAGGGTTTGTGTGCCTAGTGGAGGCGATCTTAGGTGGGAGATTATGCAGGAGGCTCATGGAGCTCCTTATTCTGTACACCTAGGAGGGGTGAAGATGTACCGGGACCTCAGAGAGTCCTTCTGGTGGGCGAATATGAAGAGGGAGATTTCTGATTTTGTGGCTCGTTGCCAAACCTGTCAGCAGGTGAAGGCTGAGCATCAGCGACCTGCGGGTCTTCTGCAGCCTCTTCCCGTTCCTGAGTGGAAATGGGAGAGCGTTGGTATGGATTTCATTGTGGGGCTTCCTAGGACATCTTCTGGGTACGATGCGCTGTGGGTGATTGTGGACCGGTTAACGAAGTCAGCCCATTTCTTGCCTGTGAGGAAGACTTTCAGCCTTGAGCGCCTGGCTCGGCTGTATGTAGATGAGATTGTGAGGCTGCATGGTGTGCCGGCGACGATCGTTTCGGACAGAGATCCGAGATTTGTATCTCGCTTCTGGCGTAGCCTGCATAAGGCCTTAGGGACGAATTTGGCTTTCAGTTCGGCTTATCATCCTCAGACCGATGGGCAGACAGGAAGATGAATCAGATCTTGGAGGACATGTTGAGGGCTTGTGTGCTTGACTTCGGTGGCAGCTGGGATCAGCATGTGACATTAATTGAATTCACCTACAATAATAGCTTCCAATCGAGTATTGGGATGGCCCCATTTGAGGCGCTGTATGGCAGGCACTGTAGATCTCCTATATGTTGGGATGATCTGCGAGAGAGGGTGATTGTGGGTCCTGAGTTGGTGCAGGGAGCTGTGGACAAGGTCAAGACTATCAGGGAGCGTCGGTGGGTTGCGTAGAGTCGGCAGAAGAGTTACGCAGATCAGAGACGCCGTCCGCTTGAGTTTCAGGTTAGGGACCACGTGTATCTAAAGATTTCTCCGGTTCGGGGTGTTATTCGTTTTGGTAAGCGAGGCAAGCTGAGTCCTCGGTTCGTAGGGCCTTTTGAGGTGCTTGAGAAGGTTGGGCCGGTGGCTTACAGATTAGCATTGCCACCAGCTCTAGCGGGGGTCCATGATGTGTTCCATGTGTCGATGCTCAAGAAGTATCTACACGACCCTTCGCATGTGATTGACTATGGTCAGCTTCGACTCCGAGATGATTTCACTTATGAGGCAGCTCCGGTTCGTATTTTAGCACGGGATGTTCGTCGGCTTCGTAGCAAGACACTGCCTATGGTTAAGGTGCAGTGGTCTGATCAGTCTGAGCTTGAGGCGACGTGGGAACTCGAGGAGGAGTTACGTGCCAAGTTCCCTTCCCTCTTCGAGCAGTGAGGTAAGTTGAATTTTGAGGACGAAATTCCTTTAAGGGGGGAGTGATGTAATACTCCGTATTTTCGTTTTTCAGATTTCATGACATAACATTTCGGTTAATGTTATTAATTAAGTTATGCTATGTGGTGCTTTGCTTAGTTGATGGGACGTCGGAGTCATTGAGTTAAAAGACGGGGGCAAGGAGGTCATTCCCCTCTCTTTTATTTTGGTAAGACTTATTAAAGATAAGTCATTTATTTCTTTTACAATTCACGATCAGTTCTCATCGACGTTCTCTCGACAGTTTCTTGAGCGCTTCTTCTCCCTCTACCTCTTGCTCATCCTCTTGGTGCTGGTTCTGGAATTTGTGTGTTGCTGCTGCGTTCTTCTCGGTTCTTCTACTGCTGCTGTTCGGGTTTCGTTCTCTACGAATTCAGGTTGGTCGAGTTGTGCATTTGGTAGTAGTTAATCTCTGTTTTGGGGGAAGAGCGTGTTCTGATTTTTGGTGCTTGTTGTGCGAATTCAGTGGCTGATTGTGCTGTTCGGGGCTGCTGTGTGTCGGGTCTTCTCTCTGTTGCAGACTGGTGCAATCTCCTCTGCGAATTGATGTAAGTGGGGGATGGAATCGGGGTAGTTCGCTCACCCTCAGGGATGGATTTTGATTGCGTTTCCTGTTTTGTGATTTGTGTTGCATTGTTTGTTTTCTCATTGGTTTTGCATTGTTAATTGATTGGCTAAACCCCCGAGGGTACTGATTTACCATTCTGTAGATTTTGGGTGAGTTTGTGTTGAATTTGGCTGTTTTCTGCGCGTCTGTTCGTTCTGGAATTCGACTGTTTTGTGCCGTCCGAACTTCGGTCCGAACGTTGAAGTTTGGACGGTTCGTTTTCAGCTTCTGTTTTCTGAATTTTGGGACGTCTGAACTTCGGTCCGAACATCGAAGTTCAGACACCCCTATTTTATGAAATTACCGAGCTTCGAAGCTCGGACTTCACCTCGTAACATTTCCGAAGAATCTGTCCGAACTTCGGTCCGAACTTCGAAGTTCGGACACTGTGTTTTCTGCGGTATTTGCTTCTTGGCTTTTGTTCGAACTTGCAAGGTCGGACGCAAGTTCGGACAAGCCTCTGTTTTTGGCATAACTTCTTCGTTTTAGCTCCGTTTTGAGTTCCGTTTGCGGGGTTGGATTCCCCTATTTGTGTACAAGCTTCTAATGCTGTTTATATGCATTTTCATGCACTTAAGATCTGTTTTGTGAGCTTTTGGTTTTGGGACCTAGTTACTTTGCTTCTGAGCCTTGGATAGTCGGGTCGGGCTGTCCCGTAGCATGCTGCGCAGGAATTCCTTCTGATTACATTCCTTAGGGTCTCCCTTAGGAAACCATTGACCGACGGGTCTGTTTAGCTGTCTCTACGGCTTCTGTTGTGGGATCTTCGGATCCATAGGACCTTATGTGAGTCCTTCTGTTGTGTTAGCTTGTTTCTAGTGTCCCACTCTTCTGTATCTGTTTCTGAAAGTCCGACTATGATTTGAAGTGATGTTCGATTCTGCTTCTGTTTTGTGTTTCCATTCTGTCTGTTTATAATGATTCCGCCTTCTCCTCTGATTATAAATTATTCTTCTGCTTCTGTTTTGAGTGGGCTTCCTTGAGGAAGTCTTCTGCTTGCTGGGCTGTTTAGCTCACCCCTTTACTTTGTTGCAGATTGAGCTCGTGGGATCTCCTCTTCTTATCCTCTTCTGGAGCTTCGTTTACTTTATGTTTCTTTAGATTTTGTTTACCTTGCGCGTTGGACGCTTTAGAGCTTTTGTGTAGCCTTCGGGCCTTGCATTGTATTTGACTTATCAGGATTTGGATCTTGTAAACTCTTTCGGTATTTATACAAGTTCGATATTTGGTTTTGGGGATTGTTTTGCTTAGAGCCTTGCGACGTTAGGTAGTAGACTCGCGGCGTGTAACGGCCCTAACTCCTAGGCCGGTTTTGGGGTCGTTACATTCACCATGTAAAATTCATTTCATTTGTAAACGTTTAACAAATATGCCACACGACAACAACAAACCAATTAACAGAAAACAAATTAACAACACTAGTCCACAATAATAAGAAGAGCACGATAAACCTAAACCACACATTCCACCAAACACAATGATAATGGAGCTTTCGACCGGCAACCAATAAATATTCTACCAACGGGCACCCAACAAAGTGGGGCTGAAAAATCCAACAACGGATACCCAACATAGTGGGGATCCAAAATATAATTCCACCTCACTCTATGTTCTTAAGTGCGCACACCCATATAAGGGTACTTCCGACCACAAAAAGTAGATCATTAGAGCTTAAACTACGATATAATGGTCGCAACACAATATGTTTAATATGAGTGTGTACCAATGTGTACAATCATATAAATATCCCAGTGAAAGTCTCCCAGATCATTACCATACAATCCAAATCGAGAAAATTTCAAATCCATAAACACTTCAATATACCAAAGTTTATAGGATTTTTCAATTCCAAATAGTCATGGGAAAGTTTTCCCAAAAATACAACCATCGATCTCTAGTCAATTTCAACCAAGTCCATCATCAAAGCTCAAGCACAATAACCAGATAGCATCAATTCACAAAGAAATAGATTAAGTGAACACAGTAATTTACCTGAAGTCCACGTTCAACCAACAAGAAGACAGTCACACCCAATCAACAACACCTATCGTCGATGTGTTCGGAATCTAGAATTTAATTATAATACTATTAATAACCTACCGCAACCTTAACCCGAATTCATCACTCGCGACCATAATATCAACAATAACTAATATACATACCCGAATTATATACTCTATCAATCTCAACTATTATAATTATTAACCCTGTGAATTTAATTTGAGACAACACAAGGAGAGCGAGCCAAAAGAGTTCCTTGACGCCGATAGCAATTGATCAAGGATAATTCAATGACATGGATGTGGAAGGAAGAAGAAGCTTGAGGAGAGGCGTGGACCAGAAGAGAATGAAGACGACAGTGAAAAAAAGGAGAAAGAAGAAGAGAAAATAAAATAAATTAGGTTGAGTTCTCCTTGTTTCCAAATTACTTCCATACCCCTTAATCTCTAATGTATCTCCCATAATTACATAAAATATGAACTTTATCATTATTCTCAACATTCACTAAATTTATAAGACTATAGTTAATTATAGAGTATTAAATGGGTAAATATAAATCACTTAAATTATATCTGTATGTCATTATGTAACACCCCCGATTTTATCAAAATATAAATTACTAAAACTTTGGAGTGCAATACCGCAAGTGAAGAAAAGAACGGAAATCAAACGAGCCTTAAAACTGAAATTAGTGGCGTGTACAGGCTTGTGTCCGGACTAGGAAGTCTGGACAAAGTCCGAAACTCAACCTAAGAGATGTCCGGACTTACGTCCAGGCTTGAAAGTCTGGATGCAAGCCGAGAATGGAAACCATGGATGTTTGGACTCTTGTACAGACTTGAGAAGTCCAGGCGCAAGTCCGACAAAATCCTTACGCGGGTCCGGACTTATGTACATGCATAGAAGTCTGAACAAAGGCCGAGACTCCAACCCAGGCCCAACCTTGCATGCTGTTCGGACATCAATTCCGGACACAACAAATAGAAAAAATCAGTATGTTCACGGGACCTGTCCGGACATACACATTCGGACGGATGTTCGGACAGGGCCAAAGTCTCAAAATCAATACCAAAACTCTACATTTAACATATCCTTGTTTGATAATAATAACTGTAGTTCAAGAATGAAAACTATAGCACTTGTTCATCGCACGATCACAACGGAAAACC
>CM041777.1:465581354-465693336 GCA_023374045.1 Limonium bicolor | reverse complement strand
GCCACCATTTTTAGCGGAAAATAAATGGTGGCTCCCCCTCTTTCTTCTTCATCGTAATTAAGACAGATATCACTCTCATCATCAGAACTATGAGAACTATTGCTATCACTACTGCTATCACTATCGACTAGACTGATTGAGTATGGCTCCTGGGAAATCAGCTCCTCTCTCTTATGATAGACGACAAGACACGCTCCATGGCCATCTACCGAGGGTGCGGGGTCCTTGATGACTGGTTGGTCGTGACACTGCTCTCCGCATCCTCGGGCGTTCCTTGGTCGCCTCCCTTGTCGCCATGGTCTTCAAGGCATGAGTAGAGGGGAAGTAAAGTGGTCCACCAGCTCTCCCACTCCATTGTCTCCTGACTTCCCTGAGCTTGAACTGCTTTCTTTATCACAACTCACAGATACATATGGTTCAAGGTTAACTGATAAGAAAGAATCTGTGAATTCTTACATGTGAATCTGTCAACATCATACCTGGCAATTCCGTAAATCCTAACCCGGCTCCTCGACCTCCGATATATGCGGTTAGTGGCTCTGCCGTGCCCTGCTCCTTGCCTAGCCCACTCCCCTGTTTGTAGCCCATCCGAGACATCATGTGCTGTGATGCGGGGCTATAGACACTAGGGTCGAAGTAGAGAGGAGTGATGGAAGAAGTTTGACTTACCTGTGAATGCGGCCTAGCCACTGTGAAGCCCCCGAGCGTCAACTCTCGACCCCCCGGCGCATTAATCTCAAATAGTGGGGACTCAGCCCTGGTCTCTCCCAAAACCTCCACGATTCGTCCTCCGTGTTTGAACTTTAGCTTCTGATGGATGACTGAGGGGACTCCTTTGATCTAATTGATGAACTCACGCCCCAGCAGAAGGTTGAAGGTAGAAGATATGTCTATGACCATTGCCTCGATGGTCAGGGAGACGTCCTCAATCAGGATTGGAAGTGACAGGGTTCCCAAAACCTTTCTATGGCTGTTGTCATAGGCACTCAACGTCATATATACCGGCTTGAAGTCGTTGAGTCCCATATGACGGGCTACGCGGAGCGGGCAGACATTCACCTCAGCCCCATCATCAATCAAAGTCTTAGGGACTTGGAATCCCCCAGCCTTCACAGTTATGTAGAGGGCCTTTCCCGCCAGACGAGGGATCTCGTCGTCGGTGAATGTTATGGAGAGGTCCGGGTCTGGGACAGGTGGGCTACGATGCTTTCGACCGACGCTGGCCGCTTCTTATCCATTCTCAAGTGCCGAGCTACCGCATCTTTGTGCTCTTCTGAAATAGTCAACAGAGACCAAATTGTGATGGGTATGCTGGTTGTCTTCAGCTTTCTCAATAGCTCTTCTTCTCCCACCAATTTGCTCTCTGACTCATTCAGAGTAAGGTCGTGGACTCTCTGCTGCAGCATTTCTGGCTCTTCGGTGAGCTCAGCGGGCTTGAAATGCCTTCCTGAGCGGGTTAAGTGATTGATTCTTTCCAAGCCCTCATCGGGTTTGTCCTCGTCTGCTATCAGAAATGGTACTCTAACAGGGGTTATAGCCGGTGGATTCTCATCTTCGTCAGTGATCATAATGACGTTGCACTCAGAGATTCTCCTCCTCGCCTTTCGGCAATTTTCTGTCGGCACCAAGCTTCTACCACCTCCAATGCTTTCATCGTGTTATAGAGCTCTCGTGCTTCAAAATTCAGTCCCACGAGTAACTCAAGGTTCTTTTCCATTTGCCGTCCTACTATCAGCAGGGTGATGATAGACACCCTTCCTTGTCCTACCAGACGCTCGACTGTAGCACGTATCTCATGCGTCATTGCTAGATATTCATGCATTTGCGGTTGAATGTCATGCTGGATTTCTGGACGACAAACCCGGAAGACGTCTAGCTCCGGAGATAGTACGATCGGAGGGGGTGTGCTCTGGTTGCCTGGCTCAGAGGAATTCTCGATGGCATGGATCCTTACGATTCTGCTAACATCTGACTCTTCTTCTCCTTCTCCTAGGCTCAACATATTCACATGCTGGGGATAGAGTTGTTTGAGTGTTCGGATTAGTTTTGGGAATCCACCTCCCCAGCATCGATCAAGTCCTGAATGGCATGTCGCAAGGCCCGGCAATTATCAGTGCTATGTCCCTTGATCATGTGATATTCACATAGGCTGTTGAGGTCAAGCCCCATCTGAGTGACTCCGGGTTTCGGATTCGGGTGCCTCAGTAAGAATCCGCTCTTCTTCAACTTCTCATAGGCTTTGCCCATCGGCATACCTAGACTTGTGTAATTTCTCTTTGGTTGGGACTGGTAACTGCTCGGTGGTGGAGTTGCAGAATAATTTGAGGTTGACCCACTGACTTGGGCTTGAAATACTGGTGGTTGGGATTGATTGGTTGACGGGGTAGGAACAAACTTACTGCCTGTGTCTGTCTTAGGCTGTTTGCTTTGGTAGTTTGACTGTCGGGGAAATGATCCCTGGAAGCCAAGACCTTTCAACTTTCCGGCCAAAGCTAGCTCTTCTGCAGCCGTGGCAGCTGCTTTCAGATGTTTGAAGTCACAAATCCCCAAGGATTTGAGGTGATCCGAGCAAGGATTTTCTAGACAATCGATGATGATTCTGATTTGTTCATCTTCACTGGGGCGGTCTAACATCTGGCCCGCCTTCTCTCTCCATCTAGTGATGAATTCCATCACTGTCTCGTGATTTCTGGGTCTCATGGTCTCTAGGTCTCTCCGGGTGACCCCTAGGTGAGTGTTATAACTGTACTGCTCCACGAAAGCCTGGTAGACCTCTTCCAACTTTTTCCCTGAGAAATCCATTCTTGATACCCAAGTTTGGGCTGACCCTTCAGGATAACTAGGGAAACATATTATCTTCATCTCATCATCTAGCCCATACATAGTCATGACCCGGTCAAACTGGGCGAGATGGTGCCTAGGGTCCCCTTTCCCGGAGTATTTAGAGATTTCTGGCAGTTTTAGATTTTCGGGCAATTTGGAGTTCGGCTTTAGTTGGAAGTGACGAAAACCCAACATCTTGGCTCTCTCCCCGAGCTGCATCTCTGCTAGTAGCTCTTCTTTCAGGGATTTCTTCATTTGATTGAGGTCAAGTGGAAGGTGTTCAGCAGGTGGGGCTTGGTTGTAACCATGAATCAAATGGTTAGATGGTTGGGTAACAGTTGGGTCTGGGGGATTGCTTCCTCAAAACGGACAGCATGTCTGGGGGTGGTGTACTGGTATTGATTGAGTTGGATGGGGTCAGGGTGTGGTGAGTTGGGATGAATGAGTTCCGGTTGTTTGACTTGATATAGATGGGCTGTTTGGGCAGTGGCTCCGCAGGTGGGAACGGTGGTAGTCTAGGGAAGTGGTTGGTACTGTAGGGACCGTGGTCAGGATTGGAGGTGGCATGGGTGCTCCTGAAGAGTAGGTCAGCGTTTGAAAGTTGTGGTGACTGGGTGGATGATGGTGCGTTCTTTCCCTGTGGTTGGTTGTGGTATGGTGGTGTTGAACATAGGGTTTTGATTGCTCCAGCATCGGTTGGGGTGTGGGGAGTCCTCAATATAATCCTCATCGGGTCAGTAAGGTATGGATCCTTTCCCTTGGCTGACCTCTCTTGGCGCAATTGCTCCTCTAGCCTTTCAACGGCTGCTTCAGCATATTCTCATTTCTTGTCGACTGTTCTAGCATACGGTAGAGAATACTTGGATCAGGAAGACGTGAGCTACCACCGCTAGCTCCTACAACTGCACTTACACTCGCATCAACAGCTGTGGTTGCCAGGGCACCTTCTGGGGCGTGGGATTGATCAGGTTTTGGTCCATGGTTTCTGACGAGGTTTCAATTGCGGTGTCACTGGCCAGCCTCCCCGGGAATCTCTTTTCCACAGTCGAGTAATGTTGGTAAAACTGGAAGAAAACTCCTGACACTCTGTTCTGCTCTGCTTGGTTTCTGCGATACCAGGGAATATGGAATGCGTGGAAGATGTCATATGAGCGTAAATCTTTTTCATAAAACGATAAAGCAGAAAAGGAGGTCGTCCCCGATTTTTGTGAAACGATGTATTCATCGATTAAATTCTTTTGTAAAATGATAAAGTGGAAAGGAGCACAAGCCGATTTCCATTTCCTGATACGAAGGTCGTGTTCATTACTTAACTGCCGTTGCAATATATTGGGGAGATAAGGGATTACATTCGAGTTCATAGGGGAAACATAACATTAGTTAAGAAGAAATAAATAGTCATTACATAGCCGAGCGTCATAATGGGGAGAGGGGATTACATCTAAATTAAGAGGGGAAAGACATATTGTCAAACAAAACATATGAAAGGACGTTAGATATCCGAATGGGAAGACGGGGAGTTACATCCAAATGAAGCAAAAGGGGTGATACGTCTAAGACCTAGGATAAGTAAGTGGATCGGCGGGAAGGGTCAGCCCAGTGCTTGCTTCCTCTTCAGATTTCTCCTCTCCTTCTTCCTCTTCTGGCAGGCTGACATGGGGGGCTGCAAGTTCTCGACTATTGCCTCACCAGGTTTCTGCTCGATCACTGGGTGAATGAGTGAGTAGGGATAGTGGACTTGCTGATTGATTCTCATGTCGAGCCAATTCTTGTATTGGTCGCTAAGGTCCAAGCAAGTTTCCCTATCAGCGTAAACAACCCATTTCAAACCATTGGCATAAGCTTTGATGACATATCAAACCGCGCTATCAGTAAACTGATGGCTCCTGAAACCTGACTCGATGGCTCCCGGAATGGTCTGCTCACGTCCGAATTGGCGCATCGCCCTCTGAGGGTAAATGGTGATGAATTGGCCCAGGCCAATGAGTACTAGTCCACTGTTGCCTGCCGATTAGACTGCTCCCCCTTGGACATCCCAATCCTTAATGACCCAGCGTTTGAAAATCAGATGTGTGTCACGGAAACGAGCTCTCCAACCATCTTCCGGCTTACGCTCTCGCTTTCTAGCCATCATAAGAGTGTCCATGTTGACTACCGAGTAATGGGGTGCTATTGGCAATAGGTTCAAGTGATCGAAAAGCCAAATCTGAAGTAGCAGGGGGCTTCCCACAAAGAAAGTCTCGGCGGTCCCCATCTCCTTCCAATGGTCTAAGGCCCGAATGATTTCGGCGGCCGCCACCGATCCGACACTTAACCCCTCTTTGAATGCATGTAGTAAGTAGATGACCTGAGGATTCATTCTAAGGTCTATCTGCCGGAACAAAAACACACCATGATGCAAAGGTCCAATACCTGTCTCTTGGTCTTAAGCGAGTGGTAAGGTCGACTAAAACGTTCCAGCAATTCTGGTAAGTTCAATCCCATATTCCCGAAGTTCTCGACCTCCTCTAGGCTTACCTCTAAAAACTCTGCTGCGAATTTTGGAGTTCTAGTCCGCTCTGTAGGGATCATCGGCATTCTCTGGTGTGGCTCTATCTTGAGGAAAGCGTCCAACTCCACCGGCAATATCACCAGTTCCTCTCGGAAGAAGCGGTACAAGTGATCAACTGGATCCCAGTAGGTGACAGATTCAAACAGCGCTTCATAGATTATATCGACCTTACATAAGCGAGCGAGGCTTGTCAGGAGTGGCTCACATGTATTCTTCATCTCTATGCAACGGCTCAAAAGCTCTTGACCAAACTCCTTTTCTCTGACTAGCTCTTGCTGAAAAGGCGAGAGTTGACTCTGACTCCCAGATGCTCTTTCATCCTTTGGTTTCTGTTGTGCTTTTCTGCGTTTCTTCTCTTCCCTGGGCACTGGCACTAGTCGGTTGAACATGGTTAATCCTGCAAAATTGAACAAATAAAGAGAAGGGGAAGAAAGTGGTGAGCAAGAATAAGGGAGAGCTGCTTAAGTAATATTAGTGCGACCCTCGTTTTTGGAAACGGAAAGCTAGATTTGGAAAACAATGAAAACAATCTTTGATTTTGAAAAGGGTTTTCAAAAAGGGTTTAAAAACAATCTTTGATCTTGAAAAGGGTTTAAAAGCCATCAACAAGTTCCCAAATACTTTGTTGATTGGAAAATCTTGTTCAAATGAGAATTCCGAACATTTTTTGAAGGCGTAAACAAGTGGGTTTGACAAGAGGTTTTTCACACAATGCAAACTGCTCAAATTAAATCGTGGCTGGTTTTTATGTGGAGCTGAGTGCGAATGATTGGGATAATCACCTTCCAGGCCTATACCAACATCCATCATAAAGCCACACGGGCCACGGCCGGTGATTATCACAACATACTCACTTTGGAAAACTCAGGGAAGTACTGCATGGGAACGGGTCTCTCGTCATTTTCACGGTCAAGTGTGTCTAAAGTCCAAATTATTCACTAACTACATTGTGCCATGTATGGGTATCCGGTAAATACGGGATCCTCTATGGATGTGTAGCGTGACATTGGGCTTTAGAGACACCCGTGGTGCAGAGGAACAATGGAGAACTGAGCCCATGCAGTCTTCAGGGTAAGGCAGAAGGGTGGTCAGACAGGCGGCATACAAGGGGGGACTACCCATGAAACCCGTCCTAGACACCGGATTAGGCAACTGGACACTGAAGGCTCATGGTTCACTATATGCTGGTTTGGACTCGGATATGGAGGATAGTTTTAGATCATGAGTCTTCAGGGCGTAGGTCGGTGACTGTCTCACCTCGTGGGCTTAACCACTCAATGAGTGACCCGACTCATGGGAAATCAATCGTGGACCGATGGGATGCCGTGACTCGTGGAAATAGGGGTGACACAGAGGAATGCATGTCCTAAGCTACCCATGCGTTCACAACTTGTAAATGTAAAAGCGGTAATGGTGTAGGTCAATACCGTCTCACCCTGCAACAAGCAACAATAATATGAATGCGGTAAATAAAGCAGAGAAGAACAAACAACCGTATTTACTAACTATTTTGTCTTGAAAGCGATAATTCCGATTAGTTGTTATTAACCTAAAGGGAAGTTAGCTTCATTCAATCCTAAGTGTCTCTTTCTAATCGTGAGCTAATCATTAACCCAATTGTTGTAATGTTTGTTGAGGATCTAACGAATCCTAGCTGTCCTCATCAGCTACACACTCTAAGTGTGGAGTAGAATAATCCTAGAGGCTTTGAAAAGAATCTCAAGAAGGTTTTGAAAGAAGTAGGGAAGTCCCGACAATTTTGAATGGAGTTCAGTCTTCCTTGAGTTTGAGAAAAACTTACTCAAGTTTTCCCCAGCAGAGTCGCCATTCTGTGGAGGGTGATTTTTCGGTATGAGGGGGGGTCTATCTAAATATGGTCTGACTAAAAAGCCTAGATCCTAGAAAATGCCATTCTGTGGAGGGTGAAGACCCGTTATTCTTGGCATCCCTCTAATACCTACTTTATCGTCCGTCTTTCCCAGAAAGCATGTGGGGAGTGTAAGTGAACACTACACCCGCTCTCAATGGGCTCCACACGGACTTATGCCCTAAGGGCGGAATTGACTAGAGTCGCCACCTAGTTTGACCTAAGGAACTAGGAAGGGAGGAGAAGGGTTCTTAAGAACCGTCAATTGACTCTGTGATTTGTTGCCTATGGATGGGGCTATTCTGGTCAGATCAGAGATTCCATTGTGGGTTCGCACTGGGTTACACCACTTAGAAGTGGCAATGACCACGACTTCGGATTGGTGCCCGAGAAACCTCGGTCTCTAATTGTCGGGATTGCCTTCTTTCAAAACCTTATTAGGGAGATTCAGTTAAAGCTAAAGAATAGGATCAAATGAGGAGTGAGGATGATAGGAGTTTTGAGGAGTAAAGGGGCAATTTGGTCATTTGGATGATTTGAGGAGTTCTTTGTGTTTGCAAAGTTCGGATTTTGAAATTGTTGGGTTCTTGAGGTGTTTTGGGAAGTTGAATGTGTTGAGGAGCAATTCGGGATTTGAGGATGATTGAGTATGGAAGAGGACATTTGTTTTGCAAGTATTCGGGTTTCAAAGATGTTTCAGGTTTCTAGGAGTCTTCAGGAATTGGAAGTCCTATGTGACTTAGAGTTGGTTCAGGAGGGTTGAGAAGTGTTTATGGGTCCTAGAGCTCTAATGGAAATGTGGGATTGGTGTATTAATAATTGTCTCTCTTAAAGTTTTTAAAACTGAAAAAAAAACATTTTTTGTTGTAAAAGGGCGGATAATCCCGAGGGATTACCCTATGTACCCCCAACACGACATTTAATTAATATAAGTGCCGCGGCTTGAAAGATGGAGGCATGAATTTATGTCGAAAAATAGGATTCAGAGAGAGACACCATGAATGAGATGTTCTCGGTCGAACCCTAATAACGTCTCTAACTCCCGGGTTTTTAAAACGTTAAAACCAAAGACATTGAAATCGAGCGGAAGGAGTCAGACGATTCTAAAATCCTGGCTGCGACTAGGAAGGTCGTTACTTCCCTAGCACCCCGCCTTGTAAAAATCTAGGCTGCAATAAGGGGAGATTTGTCACCTAATGCCCCGCCTAAGGAGATCCAGACTGCGACAAGGGAGGTTATGACCCCGTGCCCCGCCTCGGATTTTTATTTAGAAGGGAGACAAGTGATGTCTAACTAGGGAGAAAACGTTTTGAAAGTGTTGACATTTCCTGTTCCCCGAAAATTTTGTTTTGAGTCTGAAAACTGAGTTGGAAAACTTTTGAAGTTGTTCGGAATTCTCGATAAAGAAACACTGATTTTGAGAAATGTTTTAGGAGAAAACTTTCTGTATATGTGAGAAGAACTTTCTACAATAGAGAATAGTTTTCTGTGATGTAAGAAGAGTTTTTCCTTTAAAATTCCACGAAATAGTTTCTTTTGAAAATTTGGTGAAACTTGAATAAAAAGATGGTTTGAAATTGAACAAAATTTGTAAATTGAGAGCGGATGCATTATAGATTGGATTTGGCTGAATGAATCGGGCTCGAATTAAATTGAGGTCGGGTTTGAATTGGATTGGGGTCAAGCTTGAATTGGATTGAAGTTTGATTTGGGTTAGGTTGGAGTTCGGGTTGGGTCAAGGTCAGGGTTGGAGTTCGGGTCAAAGTTGGAGTTCGGGTCAAAGTTGGAGTTCGGGTCAAAGTTGGAGTTTGGGTCAAAGTCAAGTTCTCTGGTCAAAGGTCAAACTTTGGGTCAAGGTTTAATTCTTGTGGGCTTGGTTTGATTTTGTGAACTTAGGCTTTGTGGATTTGGGCCTTGTTTGAGACATGGGTCTTTTATGGTCTTGGGCTTTTTATTTGAGTTGAAGTGAGTTTTTTTGACTTGGGGCCAGATTAGGCTTTTGATTCTTGGGCCTGATTTGGGCCTTGGGGAATTGGGTCGTGGGCTTCAGGTTTGGGTCATGGGCTATGGGTCGCGGGTTTTGGGTTTCTAGTTTGGGCCTTAGATTCCGGACTTGGGCCTTGGGTTTGGACATGGGCTTGGACCGAGAGTTTGGATTCTGTTTGGGCCGTGGGTTTGGATTTGTTTTTGGGCCAAGGGTTTGGACATGGGTTTGGGCCGAGAGTTTGGACTCTGTTTGGGCCGAAGGTTTGGACATGGGCTTGGGCCGAGAGTTTGGATTCTGTTTGGGCCGTGGGTTTGGATTTGTTTTTGGGCCAAGGGTTTGGACATGGGTTTGGGCCGAGAGTTTGGACTCTGTTTGGGCCGTGGGTTTGAATTTGTTTTTGGGCCAAGGGTTTGGACATGGGCTTGGGCCGAGAGTTTGGACTCTGTTTGGGCCGTGGGTTTGGACATGGGCTTGGGCCGAGAGTTTGGATTCTGTTTGGGCCGTGGGTTGGATTTGTTTTTGGGCCAAGGGTTTGGACATGGGTTTGGGCCGAGAGTTTGGACTCTGTTTGGGCCGTGGGTTTGAATTTGTTTTTGGGCCAAGGGTTTGGACATGGGCTTGGGCCGAGAGTTTGGACTCTGTTTGGGCCGTGGGTTTGGACTCGTTTTTGGGCCGAGTTTGGACATGGGCTTGGGTTGGAGACATTGGGTCGGGTTATGAGAGATCGGGCTGGGTTATGAGATGGGCCGGCTTTGGGCTTCAGGTTTGGGTGGCTTTGGGCCAGAGGTGCAGTTTGGGCCGAGATTGGATTTGGGTCATGGGCTTTGGGTCGAGAGTGGTGTGGTTTGGGCCATGGGCTTCGGGTCGAGAGTGGTGTGGTTTGGGCCATGGGCTTTGGGCCGAGAGTGGTGTGGTTTGGGCCATGGGCTTTGGGCCGAGAGTGGTGTGGTTTGGGCCATGGGCTTCGGGTCGAGAGTGGTGTGGTTTGGGCCATGGGCTTTGGGCCGAGAGTGGTGTGGTTGGGCTATGGGCTTTGGGCCGAGAGTGGTGGGTTTAGGCCATGGGCTTCGGGTCAAGATGGTGTGGTTTGGGCCATGGGCTTCAGGCCATGGAATAGAATTTACAAGAAAAGAATGAGTTTGTTACTAGGGTGATCATTCGGCGGGCGGGCGGGTTGGGCCGGCCAGAGGAAATTTTAAGCCCGTCGGGCCTATTTTCAAAACCCAAACCCGGTTTTTTCATGCTCGGGCCGGGCTAGGCCCGGTTTTTTCCAGACTTTGCCGAAGCCCGGCCCGCCCGGCCCGGTTTTAAAATTTTTTTAATATAAATTAATAAAAAAATTAAATTAATATATTTTAATATAGATTTATATATTATATAACCTATTTAAAATTGTATATTATTATAATTTTTGTATATATTATATAAAAATTAAATATGTATATATTATATTTTAAAAATATAATATAAATAATATAAATCGGGCCGGGCTTGCCCACGGGCTCAAAAAATGTGCCACGGCCCGGCCCGGTTTTTTCATTCGGGCCTAATTTTTATGTCCAGGCCCGCCCGGAAGCCCTATCGGGTTCGGCGCGTCGGGCTTTTTACGGGCCGGGTCGGACCGGGCTGTCGGGCCGGACACATTATGATCAGCTCTATTTGTTACCAAGAAAAAAAAGTTGGGATTCGGTTTTTACAAGATGATTATAGAAGTGAGACAATTTTTGGATTTTGAGGATGGAGGGCAGAAGATGTGCTGGCAACTAAGTTTTGAATCAAAGGATTTTGAAGATCTGAAACGAGAATGAGGTGGTTGATTACATATAATACATATATTAGGTGCATTTAGGGTTTAGAATGTTACCACCATGAGATAGGCCAATGGTCTATCAGGCCAGGGGAACACTCTCTATCCTAAAGGGATCATTGTTTGCTTATACATAAATGTGTGTTTAAGGTTAGGATGTCACCACCATGAGATAGGCCAATGGTCTATCAGGCTAGGGGGACCCCACTATCCTAATGGTTTGGGCCTAAGGACTAACTAGGGCTTAGAAATAGGTAGAGAACAAAGAGATGAAATGGACAAGTATGTAGAACATATACATGTAAAGTGTAGAGGTAAATACAAGAATCAGATCTCCAAGGCAATCAATCAATCAGGAAAATAGCAACAGTTAAGCAAGGAAACAAATCAGGAATGATGACAGCAATGATCAATGAAACACATCTGCTCAATGATGAAGTGGAGATTTCAGATGGAGAATACAGAATCCCAGGTTATTAAAACCAAATTCAAAACTAAATTAAAAGTCCAACGGTTGGTTTTCATTGCCGCTTTATTTACAGGTGATCAGATCAGAATGAAAGCTCAGGTCACAAGGAGGGAGTCGAACACTTAAAAAAAAATCTGCCGTTGCTAATCTTAAACAAAATCAACTCCAGACTGCTAGTTCAATTCATTTCGGTTTCTAATTGCCTTATAATGGTTTTCTCTGCCTTTTGGTGATGGTGTTTCACTGAAGCATGAAGTTGCCAGCCAACTAAGAGATGCTCTTCATCAGATTAACCAATTGTACTTCGAACTTCAATCTAAATGAGATGTACTTAAAGTCATCACAGATTAACACATCTCCTTTTACCACTCTTAGGATCACATTACACATGGGAATAAACAGATGATAAAACAAAATCAACTACCCATGCTTAAGAAATCAGGAACTCAAAATCAGAAACGCAGGTATACTGCAACCAACTTCCGCAGATGAAACAGGCAAATCAAAACACTCATTCAACAGTTTTAGAGATTACTAAGGTGCAGATGAAATACCAGGGGAAGAACTCAATGTTTTTCTGAGAAGCATATGAACAAACACCATCAACAAGCATGCATGTATTATCAGTACCGAACCATGAACTAATACCAGAAACAAAATGAAATGAGACGAATTTCGAAAGTGATGTATCTGTAAGCGGGTGTGGCTTGAGTTCAAATTTGACAAGTGCTTGAGAAGTGAACAGATGATGTACAGACAATTAATAGTAAGAGCAAAGTGAGAGGAGGCTTTAAAAATTTGACAAGGGAAATGTTCAAGGCTTTTTTAGCCGAAACCAAACCTCGTTTTCTCCTGTTCGTGAACTTCTAAGTTCATACCAGGTCAAGTGAATATCAAAAAATCAGAAGAGAGTACAGCGCAGTAAACCGAAAAAGAAAAGGGGAGGCAATTCATTGGTCGGAATTGTCCTCCGAAGAATTACCTCCTACCCTATAAGAGTTGCTATCCTCGGTGCCAGTACAAACAGAATCAAAGAACTAACCAATCTTGCCATCCGCATTTCCAACAAATCGACATAGCAGTAGATCATAAGGAGTGAAATTCGCGATATAGGGAAATAAAATACAAAAAAGAGAGAAAAACTCACTCTTGTAAGGACCAGGGACATGCGAAATGTGGGTTCGAAACCCCTGGTTCGAGAGCATTATCGATAAAATACAGTGAGGGGAACGGGAGACTGGTTCCTTCCTCAAAAAAAAAGTTTTTGACAACCCAAAGTTCGCCGTCTCGCATTGAAATCGAAAACAGAAATAGGATGCGTGAAGCAAGGGGATGAGAATGAGAAGATTCAGGGGAGAAAAGAAACACTGCCTGAACATCAATCTTACCTGGTAGACTCGAAAATCGATCGGGGACTCAAACAAGGTGACCGAATTCGAAGAATGAATTAGATAGAGAGGTTGAGGATTCGGAGGAAGGTTTCTGGGTTCTTGCACTTGGGTTTTGAAAACTGGGGAATGGCGAGAGAGAGCAGTGAATCCAACAATAGAATTCGAATGGGGATTAGTGTCTGCTGAGAAAAAAGAACGTCGGTGTACTGTAGGGTTTTAAGGTTGTTTATAATAGAGGTGGTGGACAGATTCCATTTAGGGTTTCATTGTGGATCTGGACTCTTTTTGATGTCCTGTAGTGAAAGGAAAAAATCGGGTCCAACTAAGTGGGCTGGGCTTGGTCCACCGATATGGGAAACAAAAATAAAAAACGAGCCATGCTATCACTCGGATTCAACTGGTCACCTCTGGTATCCCTCGCCTGTGCCCTAACCAACTGAGTCGTGATGCGTTTCGGTATACAACAGCGATAACAAAGATAGAAGCTCCGCTGTGAGCTAAATGAGAATAATAAAAGAAAAGGACTCCAGTCCCTTGCCAGAATTGAACCCGTGATCCGTGGGTTACGTGATGGGCTCCTTAACCAGTTACGCTATGTCGGATTTCAGTATATTCTTGGGAAGATAATACAAGAGCTCTAAATTCGACTGGATAACTCTTCTAAAATGCGAAAAATCCAGAAGGGAGTATATACAATAAAATGAGACGATTAATCTAATGACATGAAAATATGGAATACAATTAAAAAAAGAGATTCAAAACGTAAATAGATACAAAATAAAAGAAAGGCATATGTACATGAAATAATACAAGGTAATAATAAAACGTGAAATATTTTAAAAACAAAAGCAACAAAATAAGTATACGAAATGAAGTTGGTTAAAACGGATTACAATAAAAGGCTCGTGCTCCCTTTTCCATAGGGATGTGAGGTTTAAATGTCGGGAAAAAAATTCCTTTAGTTGAAAACGGGGACGACCGCCTTGTTTCTGAAAGCATGTTTATTTTTGTATTTTTTGTTTCAATATAAAAAAGGGTGAGAATTTTTGTGTCTACACCGGGTTGTACACGGTTAGAAACTTTGTAGCCGGTTTACCATGGGGTACACCCTTTTGGATTTGGAAATTGTAAACCCTTGAATTATGGTTAGTTGTAAACACTTGGCATTTTGTTAGACTTGAAAGGTCGTAATTCGTGAATTAACTCTTAGTACTCGGTAATCACTTTTGGACACTGTTGTGGGAAAACAAGGATGTATGTATCGTTGGAGTTTGTTTAAGGATTATTGGAGTTGTTGAAGGTTGTTAATAGTAATTCGGTATTTCTTGCTATCAGACCGTACTAATTGTTTGGTTGATGCCTTGTTAGTCGTATGGGCGGCTAACGGTGTGTATCACCCGCTACTTGGTTTGATATTTCCGCATCGATTAGATCAGAGACCGTGTCGATTAGGCGATAATTAGGGGATTAGCGGTAGGGGTGTTACACCTTGACTTTCTAATAATTCGAGAGAGTCCGTCTGTCAGTTGTGAAAATTAAGGAGCAAGTATAGCAACTACATTGACTTTACAATGGTCATCAATGTTCAGACTTGGACCAAAATTCTCTCAACGTGGCAATAATCAGAAGAATTGGCTCCAACTTCCAAATTTGGCTCCAGCTTCCGAAATTCAAGGAAAGAGTCGTTAGTTCCTGAAATTTAGGAACTAACTTTCTCCAATGTTCAAATCCTAGCAACTATATAAAAGACTTGTCATCTCGTTTCTTATTGCAGCTTTCCAAAGAGAATTATTCAGAGCATTTGTTAGAGAAAGCTTCACCTATTTTAGGAGAGAGAGAGAAAAAGAGAGAGTACTAGATTCGTTTGTGCATTTCGACAGAGTCATTCTAGGTAGGACCTAGTTTTCACTACACTTATCATTGAGCTGATCAGAGATTGTATTGGGTGAGTGAGTGAAAACCATGAAGTAGATCTCCTCTACTGAGTAGGCATTATAAGTTGTTTTGTTTTGACCAGGAAATAAAATAACTTATATTGTGTATCCTGCTGAGTTCGGTTAAGTCTTTCCATCTTTCAAGTATACTCTAAATTAGTTCGTCCCAGTCTTTTCACGTTTCAAGTTCGAGTAATTGCTTCCGCACTTAGTTCGACAAAGTGTTTCCACATCATCAGTGTTTCCGCATACTTAGCACGATTGAGTCAAACCATCTCATAGACTAACACCTTGAGTTGGTTTGATTCAGCTGTCCGATCCTACAATACTACACCTTCAAGACGCTCAAGGAGTCAGCATATCTATTGACAACATGACGGACGACCAAATCAAAAGGATGATATTCAATGCACGAGCTGTAAGAATCCTTCATTGTGCATTACTACCTAAGCAATATTCCAATGTATCCTTTGGTAAGACTGCCAAGGAGATATGGGAAACACTGGAAGTTACCTATGAAGGGAATGATGAAATCAAGAAAACACGCATTGAGCTCTTACTCACTCATTGAGAGCTATTCAAGAAAGAGGAATTTCTGAGATGCACACTAGGTTTACTAAGCTGATCAACGAGATTCTTGTGCTTGATAGAACCATCTCACATGAGGATCAGATTCGAAAATTCCTCCAGATCGCTTCCTGCCTCCTTTGATAGCAAGGTCAATGCTATGCAAGAGGTCCATGATCTCTCAAGGATGTCTCTAGTAGACATGTTGCGATCACTGATGGCATTTGAACTCAAGCTACAACAAAGAAACTCAGAAAGCTTAAAAAAGGAGAAAAGCAAAGGAATAACCCTCCAAGTGCTGAAAATGAAAATTCTGAATTAGAAGAAGATAATGATGAAGTGGTCCTATATGCCAAAAGGTACTTCCGAAAATTTGTTAAAAACCAAATAGAAGAGGAAAAGATTCCAAGGAGTCTAATGATCACCAAAGGAAAAATAATGACAAATGCTTTAGATGTTCAAAATGGGACATCAAATCCAGGATTTCCCACAATGTCCCCGAGAGGACAATGATCGAGTCAGGAAACCTATCCGAAGGCCCTTTAGCAGGAAACCAAAGAAATAAGGCCTTTGTCACTGCAAGGGGAGATTCAGAACCTAGTGATGATGATCAAAGCACGGACGGGATAAATCAGGAGACGGAAAGGCTCATCTCTGCATTGAGAATGTATGCCTGATGGCTCAAGGAAATGAGACATCAGAATCGAAAGAAGAAGAAAATCAAACTGAGGTAAATTATTCTCAACTTAGGAGGAAGATTCAAAAAGCTGAACTTCCAGGGCTTAGAAAATTCTCTCTTTGTAACACCCCTACTCCTAATCACATACTAATTAGAATCACATAACTTAATTAAAGACGGCTCGTAGCGAAAAATCAATCTAACTTCTAACACGGGTGTCATGCGCCATTACTCACCCATGTGAGTAAGGAAGCAAATACTTATCACAATACTAGAATCGATATCCGCTATGATGAACCGAGATATTCTACTACTATCTTACACATACTAAATCCATGAACCAAAAATGTAGAATAGTGAGCATCTAAAACATTCCCAATAATTACATCGGAGTATATATAATACAAACTAAAATTTAACGAGTGCAGAAATTAAAAGACGACGTAGACTACCCAATAGTCCTGCACTTTGGCTTCATAGCTCGATCAAGTCTTGTAATGTGAGGCCATAAAGGCTCAACCAACTGCTGGTATGCTAAATGTGATCCTAGACCCTTTAGGCCACTTAGGTTGATTAGTCATCTTGCTTAACATGAGATTCGTTTCATGTTGTTCTTTACATGCTTATAAAATACTGTAAATGCGGAATTAAACACACAACAGACACTTAATTATTCACACAACAATTCACAATAGTCACATCATTAGCAAGATATCAACCAATGTAGTTAGTAAGGATCACAAGTTAGTTGAAACTGAATTAGTCTCACTTGTTCCATTTCCATCATACGAAGCCCCGCTTCCAACAAACCTCACATAATCATACGGGTGTCATATTAAGGACAATTTCCCGTTTAGCCTCACACTTTCACAATTTGGACAATAGTCCTATGCCATACTATCAGTGGGTAGATGGTCTTACTTGTCTACAATGGTAGACATCCATCTAGCCGAAGCCATGGTGCCAATGGTAGCACACTTCACCTAACGATCGTATCCGGCTCGTTAGACTTAACAAGAGTAGACCTTATCCGGGTGTTATACTCTAGTGATCACTATACGCAACCTGCTGGAACGTATGCAGCCCAGGATTTACTAAACATATTTATCATTTAATTATCACACTCTCATTTGTTAGAGTATTTTAATTAGTCCCCTGGAGATTTAATCTCGTTATTGGAGATACACATTCATTGGATGCCCATCGAGACATACACATATATACCTAGAAGTCTTCTTGGTGATGTTATAGTTCGAGTCAACGCTCTAGAGACGGTTAACACCGGGTCTCTAAACTAAGTTCCTCACTTAGTGTTTTAGGAGTAGTTTACTCTCACAAGTTAGTACTCGGAGTTTCTCCTAAAGGTTCATACACAAGTTAGGTGAAAATCGGTATCACAAGTCTGTTAAGTCAAGATCCTTTAGTATGGATGATAGCAATCCTGTGTTGTTTATCTAATATGTCTGTTAATCTTTAAGATTCAGATAAACAGGCAAAGGAGTGGCTTAGCACGCAAGGTTGCAAGCACGCTCCAATAATGACAAGTCCCAACCAGTCGGGCACCTGTCGTCAGAGTTCCACTAAAACTTCTAGTACACACAAGAAGTCAAGTACCACACGATCGTATCTCTAATGCATCAGAAATAATACAAGTACAAGATACATCAATTGGTTCGACAAAATCATGTGGACTCAGGCATCCACACAAGCAACTAGCTCATGACAAAAAGCATTGCTCATTAATGTGCAAGATAATATAAGTCAAGGGCTATTAATGCACACAATCACGTAGCCAAATGAAGTTTGAAAGAGAGCATTTATGAGCATTAATGAACCACACAAGATCAAGCAAGTAGGGAGCGCTAGTGGCGACCGACCACTTGAGTATTTGCCGCCAACGTGTCCAGTCATAAGGTGACAGTGTCGTGACGACTCCATGTCAAGTTGAGGCTCAACCTATATTTGAACTTGGCTACTCTGCCGAGTTTAAAGAGGGAAACGATCCCTAAGGTATAGGGAGACATAGGTCATAAATTACAAATCTTTGTGTATAAATATGGTGCATAAACTTCGTCTTAGAGGTGGAAAAAGAGAGCAGAAATACTCAGAGAAAAAGATAAGTTATACTAAGTGTGTATAAGGGCTAGAGAGTTGGTGAGCTGGGTAGGACTAGGCTAAACAGTTAATACTGGGTGTAATTCATAGACTGACCTGTCAGGGAATGGTTGGGAAACTGTAGGCCGACGGTCAGGAGAGTGTAGAGGACTTAGGGATAAAGTCCTAAACTATCCCGGAGTCGTGTGTAGGGCCAGGGAGATTGAGTGAATTTCTGTGTGTAAATTCTCAATCGAAATGGAGTTTCCAGTTTGAGTTTATCTCGTCTCTTCTAAATTATCAAATACTTCCCAACAACATAAAAGACACGTCCATGACAGGTCGAGGACGTATCTAGGGGCATCCGCCAGTTTCAATTGGTATCAGAGTGGGTCTTTTCTAGAAAGCTAACTGCTTTGGAAGACGATCAAAATGTCTCATGCAAACCTACTAGCGTCAGAAGAGGGTTATGCACCGAATTGACCACCACTCTTCAATGGAGATAACTACACTCACTGGAAAAACAAAAATGGAGGTTCACATTTGGTCTGATGATCCGAGGATGTAGAGGGTTATATCACGTGGTGAATACACCTTCCGAGATGCCCAAGGACAAGACGAACCGGTTGAAAACATGATGGACGATCAAATCAAGAAATTGATGTTCAATGCTCGAGCAGTAAGAATTCTACATTGTGCGCTAGTACCTGAGCAATACTCTAAAGTGGCCTCAGCTAAAACTGCCCAAGAGATTTGGAAAACTCTTGAAGTCACATATTAAGGAAATGAGGAGATAAAAAAGACTCGCATTGAGTTGCTACTCACTCATTGGGAGTTATTCAAGAAGGAAGAGAAGGAGAGCATCTTTGAAATGCACACAAGATTCAACAAGCTAATCAACGAAATGCTTGTGCTCGTGAAATACCCCAAACCTTGGTATGTTGTTTAAATGTTTAAATGTGGTATCTAAAGGCTAAGAGGTTCCTTAGGAACATCAGTGTATAGTTTAAACCATAGTAAAAGCACAATAAAACACTAAGACACGGTTTGAGCAAAAACATGCTCTAAGCATGGAGTGAACTTGGTTAGGACCCAAAGAGCCTACCAAGGCTTGATAATATTTAATTATGATTTTATAAGGCTAATTAAGTCCTTAGGAAACCTTGCTAGACAATGAAACCAAACAAAACACAAATAAGTACCTTAAGGTCAATATGGGCTAAAATGTGCTCTAAGCTTGGGATAAATTTGTATAAGACCTAATGGTCATACCTATAACTTATAAATATGATAATGAACATATTAAATCAAATATCAAAGAAAACCAAGCTTGAAAACGAGTTAAAACACAAAATGTGCTTTAAGGAGTCTTAAAGCACATTTTTGAAAAATTGTCTTGTAAATGAGTTTTGAATGGCTAAATGTCCATCATTACTCTTTAATTAACATGTGTACTATATAGTATCACATTTGGAAGTCTATATCAATGGGAAATCAAAAATTTCACTTCTATGTGCCTTGTTTTTATGAATAGTAACTTTTATAAGCTAGTTTGTAACTTATGTTATCATAAGTAATTAAATTGACAAATAAAGACTAAAATACCCCTTATGTAATAAAGGGGGCCGGTTTTTAAGTGTGGTGACTCACCACTCTTGTTAACATATCAAACAAATAAAGAATGACTAATTAAACTACTATTTACTTTAATGGTACAAATATCTTCAAAAACTAGAACTTATCTTCATTCTCTTCTTTTCTTTCATTTCTCACGTCTCCCTCCTTCCTTCTTGCTCTCTCTCACGGTGAAGCTACAGCACCATCACCATCTCACCATCTTCCATTGTCAATATTTCATAGCTCACTTAACCAAATCAAAACAAACACCACCATTCTCTTCCTCTCATCAAGCTCTTCATTCCTATCTTCTCAAAATTCCAAGACCACCAATTCGGTGCCATGGAGTTCCACCATTGATGGAGCTTGAGCTTGTGTTTCTACATATTATTACTCTCCTTTGCTTCTAGGTAAGGAATCTCAAAGAAAAATCAAGTTTCCTTCATGTTTTTGCCTTGACCGAAATTGCACATTAATGGTGCTCTTGGTGTGACTTTGTTCTAGCTTCATTCCAACCTTTCAAGGACTAGGTGGAGTCCTCTCTTCATAGATATTCAAACTCTCTTCAAAGATCAAGGTAAAACAACTACATTAATGTTTTGAAACAATGTAAACCTAGGGTTTATAATGAGATGAAGCTTAAAGCTTGTATACTTACTTCAATGTTTGTATATTGTGTAGTAGTTGACAAGGAATCGAATACCTTACTGGTTTTGTAAGGAAACAAGAAAGAAGTTTGGGTGGAAAAGAGGTAAATATGCTATCTCAATGTGGTTTAATGCCTTAGGAGAAATGAGCTTATAATGCTTGTTAAAAACTATCTAAGGAGCTAATGGTAAAGGACTTAGTGAAAAGTTCTCAAGGAGACTAGTAAAAGGACATATGTAATGTTGAGTGTATTTGCAGGTCAAAGGCATTATTTATGTGGGAAATTCAGTGTTTATGGTTTATGCAATTTTAGGGCCTAAGTGCCAAGCAATTTAAATTGTGCACTATATTGTGATGTAGTGTAAATTTGGTGAAGTTTTGTGTATGATGGTGTTCCTGATGGATTTAGGTGTTCTTGAATGTTTAATGGTGAAAACTATGAGTTTTGGAATGATGATGTGCTAAGAGAACCCATGGCAAAATTTGTAAAATGTATAAGGAGTTTTAAGTGCTTGAATGAACTTGGGTGAACTAGGAATTGTTAGGAATGAGTAAATGTTTCACTAAGGAAGAAAACGTGCATTAAGGTGTTCTAAGGTGCTACAAGGATTTAGGCATTATCTTGGAAGTTCTAGAAATCAAATGAGTGTTTTTAGGGTGTGTCAAAGTCTTGGAGAAGTTTATATAAGGTTTAGGTAATGATTGATGAATAAGGAGAGAATGATGTTTAGGTGAGGTTTTGAGAAAGGAATTCAAGAAGTTGTGAAAAGAGGATTTGGTTAGTAAGAGGAGATGCTTGGGAGATGATGTTATGAAGGTGAGGAAGCATTTTAGTGTAGTGGTCATTTAAGGTGAAACACCACTTGGAAAACCAAAAGGAAATGTTACAAGTGTTAAGAGATTTGATAAGAAGATTGAGTAACAAGTTGGATAATGTTTTAAGGTGAATCAAAGTGATATTTTAGTATTAGAATATGCCTAAGTTCATGTATGAAGCTTGGGTAATCAATGGATGAAGATAAGAGGTGAAACAAGACTTGGAAAGTGAAGTTCTGGCCCGTCCGAACTACCGTCCGAACTTGGACGTTCGGACGTGCTCTGTGTACGCGTAGGTTTTCTGATCTTCGACTGATGTCCGAACTACCGTCCGAACATGGGAAGTTCGGACACACCTATTTTATTCTCTGGTTTGGCTTCGAAAGGCGTCCGAACTTGGGAAGTCCGGACGCAAGTTCAGACGTTCACCAGTTTGCACCCTTAGAGTCTCGAACGGTGTCCGAACTTGAGAAGTCCGGACACAAGTTCGGACAAGGTGCTGTTTTGACCAAAGAGGGTGTTTAAGGTATGGAAATGATGTGTAATGATGGGGATTGATGGTTAATGATGTTATGAGGTTGTTAAGGACATGTTAAGTGAGTTATAATGATGATTGAGTGGGTGAAAGGTTGTGTTACAATGTGAAAGTAAAAGAAGATAAATGTGAAGTTATTTAATTAATTTATGGGTTAATCATGGTTATTCGATATTACACAAACATGTTACCCCCAATGTTAATGAAAACAACTTGAATGTTACCAGTTGTTTGAGAATTGTTCGAGGAACGTAAATGGACATGATAGAGTGGACTCCGGTGACAGGTATGGTTTTCTTGCAACCTGTGTCCTACCGGATTACACCGGCTTGTATGCCAATGTGTTTTTCTGAGTGTTTGCCACCTTGTAAGATTAAAACATGTAATGAGTTTATAGTAATTCATTTATGTGGCGCATCTGGTCTCCGATACCGTTTAACCTCAAATAAGTGTTGAACCTTAGCTAACTAGAACTAGGAACATGAGAGAGATCGGTATTCAGAGTTAACGACCCAAACCTTGGGAACGTTCTAACCACGGCTATGTGTGAGTTAGTTAGATATTGTTGTTGTATGCAAGTGTGTGAACTTCCCTTGTGTGCTTAACTCGGTTATGATACCGTATGGTGTGTGGATGTGGTAGGCTCCATAATGGATCTCTAACTACTAATTTATAAGTATATATGTACTAATGGGGGGTGAGGAGTCCGGTCATGTTCCGGCCACGCGTGTGAGGATGTGGGTCGTTGTCATTCCAGGTTCGACCCTCTTGTATGTTAAGATTGAGTTCCTTTCCCGGTCTTCAATCTCCCACAAGCTTACTCCAAAGCTTTCCTATTCTGACTTATGATTGGTCTAGGGGGAACATGTGTTTGTGTGGTGTGTTCGGGCCTCCAACCCGAACCATCTTAACTTAAGTTACTCGTCCGACTATTAGGACGGTAATGAGTGTTGTTGTTGATTGTATAACGAGCTTACCATGAGGGTGACACCATTCTCTAGGCTCACCAGTGAATTAACTATGTTTGGGTCGGTTCCTAAGAGGACCGTTCCCGTTATGTTATGTGATGTTGTTGTAATGCAATTCCTATTGCGATGTTATCATGTGCACGTCGAAACGTGTAAAGTGTTGTTATGTTTTGTTATGTGAGGGTTGTGATATGTTGTAAGATATGGAGTGTGTGGATCATGGAAATGAATCCCAGTTTGTGACAAGAGGCGTTTAAGGATAACCCGATTTAAGGGTAAGTGTCGTCTATTAAGGAAGTAGCTCCGTTAGAGGAGGAACACTCTAGGGATAATGAATACCATGAGTGACTCATCAAGTAAGGATGTATTATCCGTTTGTTGAGCCCATTGAGGCGAAATGTTTTGTGTTGTGTGTTTATAGTTGCATGGATGATTTAAATAATTAAACGCATGCTAAGACGACAATTAGTTGTGCGTGGCCCGGTAGCATGTGGGCTGCGGGATTACCATACCAGCAAAGGTGCTGAGCCCCTTGGGGGCCCCCTTTCTCTTCTTTTCTTATTTCGGGTACGAAGAGCTGGAAGCCGTTCGAGAGTAGGACGGGGTAGATGTTTATAATGGGTAGCCATTTAAATGGCGTATGCATGTAGGCGTAGTAAGACCGAAATTGTTATCATTAGTTTGTAAATACTCGGTACAGTGGGAATGCATGTGTATAATAAATGTTGGGAAGGGAATAAGGATTGTATTGTGTAGTTGCTCGGGAATCCGGTCCATCAGACCGATACAATGTAAATGTATTAGCCTTGTTAGCCACGTGGGTGGTTAACAGCGTGTAACACCATTGAATTAAGTAATGTGATGAGTTGAGATTTCCGCTGCAGTTTGATGTTATGTGTACGGTGGTGGTTGGGGTGTTACAAAAAGTGGTATCAGAGCGAAGTATCGCTCTGATGACTGAATTACCGAGCTTAGGATGTACCGAGTTAAGATTTAGTACTTTGGGTTAAGGGTTGAGTGATAGCGTGAGTGATACGCTAGATAGGAACCACCAGCGAATACTGGAAACCTACTATTCCATCCCGCCCTCCACAGTCCCTGTTTTATAACTCAGGAAAGAATGCCAGGGAGATGAAAGTCCTCTCTTACTCGGGAAAACCCGATCTGGCATGTTTTAAGTACTACTGTGAGTTCGGAGAACCTGTCATACGGTAGAACCCGAAGACTGGGAATCCCGGAGACGGTCTCCATCTGAACAATGCTAACCGCATTTCATAACAAAGAATGAAGAACCTTGTGTATGGGAGAATAGAATTTCTGACAACCTGGGTCGACATGCCGAGCAGTCGAGAACAACCAGCTTGCAACGCACAGACCGTGCAACAGGCAAGAAATGTAGTAATGAAACCCGAGACGAGTGTCTACAGGACTACAAACATTAAATAATGTCGCCAACGGTATATCAACCGATTAAGGAACGACAACGTAGTACGAGGAGGATACATATTAAAAAGAAAGGGGGAGGTCTCCCAGAATGGGAAACACCCCAGTTAATGGTTATCATGTGGAGACGGCGAGAAGTACGTTAGAAGATTTATTGTCAAGACGGTAAGAACAAATAAGGGCCAACAAGGCCACTTGTGACAGTGCGGGTAAGAACAAAGACACAACCGGTGTGTGTTTAACCGATAGCCAGTTAGCATGGCGCACTTGCCATGGCAAGTGCTGCTATAACAGGGTTGTTCGGAAAAATTTTAACAAGTTTGAAGTACTTAGTGAAGTAACGTAAGGAGATCATCATAACCGAGGAAAGGCTTAACAGCCTAACCTTTGTAAATAGAAATACACCAGTCAGCAAGAAGCTAGACTTGGTTAAGACAAGAAGATGCTGTGAAACCATGGGAATCTTTTTTCAAACTCGGATTTATTTCAAGCTCTTTTTCTTTCAAAACCAAAATTTTCTTTCAAACCCATTTTGTTTCAAACCTCTTTAAAACTAAACCAGGGACCTATAGCGGCCTCAGCGCCACAAGTAGGTAAGTTGTACCCAGTTACTTCGGAATAACCGAATGGAACCGATAAACCCAAGGGTAGCAACCCGAGGGAATGGATGGAGCTTATAATGATACAACGGTGGATAAACTTTCCCTTGATTAAGTTCGGGAAGCACGAAATGTATATTGTCACGAGACAATACAAGGGAGTTGACAACAGAATACTTCACCTAGGCGTGTGACGGACACTACGAGTGTACCAACTGTGTTGTGGGACGACCGCACTCCGATAGGAGCATGTGGGCCTGACAGACCTGCTTATAGGTTAGTTGGGTAAGTAGCAATGTATCAGTATGATACCCCACATATGTATACGAGTAGAGTCCGAAACACGGGAAGTAGTCGACTCCGTTCTACGGTCAGCAGTATAAGTCAAACAACAGCTAAGGATTACCATGAATGGTTGAAGTAAAGAAACCTGGGCAAGTTAACGAGACTAAAGGAATTAGCGAATTCATTTCAAAGAAATGTTTAAGAGTCAGGAGGTGCGAAGTGCACTAACTGTAATGTAAAACACATCGCATATGTCTTAAGGATCCTCAGGGATAAACATGATAGCTGGAACGGTGACCCAGCCTGTACATGGCAAGCAGATGCCTAATGTGGACACATTAGCGTGCAATGAACGGGATGAAACTCCCAGAATGAGTACCTACACTATCAGGAAATGTTGATCTTCATAGAAGAAGATAATAAGCCAGTTGAGAACGCAAACGGCGTGGCTAACTGAATATACCAATAAGTGTGAACTAAATGTAAAGGCATAACTTAGTAACACCCAGGAGCATTCCTTAAAGGGTGTTCGCATCAATAATTGTTGCACGAAGTGACATGATAGAAACACAAGGGCTGAAACTAACACCCAGTTAAGACATAAGTTGTCAGGAGAGGGACTGACAATCCTAAGGGGCATCCCATGAAAGGAAACGTGATGCAACAACCTTGTCATGGAGGCCAATACAACCTAACCATGTAATATTGTATAGGGAAGTACATGTTGTGGACAGCCTATAATGAGCGCAGCTCAAGGCAAATAAGGCTTATAGCCATAAGCAAGATATGCTATATAACTTAGATTGATTGCAGAAGTTTATGTTGTATAAGTGAATAGAGTGGTAAACGAACCACTGCATTAAGAGTGGGGATACCTCTCAATATTGTGAGACCGCAGGAGCGGTAGTTATGTGAACCAAGCTCAAGAAATACGTTAAGGGTGGACCACATGGTTACTACCACTTGGGAAGACCGGAAGGGTAATAAGTCTAATAGCAACCACCGTACGTGTGGGACGCTAAACGTGACATGGACAACGCTCAACGAGCACTGGGTAGTCATCCAAATGATGATGAACCATAATACGAATAATGTAAGTATATGTGTGGAGGTTAATGTGACAATAAATACGATATAAGCTGATGTTATACAAGGAGTAAGAGCACGGTGCGCAGCAAGCGACCGTTGTATAAGTATGTTAAACGATAATGTAGCAGATAAGACCAGTTATGAGTTAAACTCAGTGGAGATGCAAGATAAGCGATATTAAACAGAATGGGCAATAAGCCAGTGGTAGGTACTGTGTGATGAGGAACTCAGTGTGAATTCCATGGCGAATCGCATAAGAGATTTACTGTCAAGAGTTTACGCCTCTGCACTCTGTATGACTAAGTGTTTTGGTATTGCTCTTGCGCAGTAATGATCGAGTGGGATAGCTAGGAATTGGAAACACGTTAATTGTGGAGCAATAATGTTATAATGGCCGATGCATAGGAAATGCAAGGCCGCACCAATAAAAGAGTACTTGTACAAAACCAAATGTGGAGACATGATTAACAATAAGTGACAACAGTAACTGCCAAATATCAGTATGGAATATACCCCAAATGTTGTAAATAGCTGAGAGAGCACTACACACTAGGTAGTAGCTCAATCTCAACCGACAGTAAGTCGGAAGGGAACAAGTCAATCAGTGTGAAATACATAACTGTATACACAGTAAATTGATATGGAAATGGATAGAAAGTTTATAACTCACCGAATTCGCTAACGGTAAGAGATACCACGCGCGGTTGAGAAACCATTGTTACCAAGATGAAGGTGACAATTGGGGATGTACAATACAGTAAGAATAACAAATGGGGCAATTAAGCTCTACAGTTATTAGAGTTTCGCAGCAAAAACTAGTGAGCCAGTGACTCAAGTGTTGAATGTACATGGTGAACATGAGTGAATGGCTAATTATTAACGCCTAGAAGCCTAACAGGCCAGAATCGAAACCAACTAAGAGTTTAAACAAACTCCAATGAGAATCCTTGGTTTAGGAACTAAACCGCCAATATGGTTAAGATCCTCTAATCAGAATCCATGTGTAATAGACCGCGTGAAGTTGAAGTACTTCACGGCGGTAGAACGTTTTGAACCAATGATTAAGTGATTGATTACGTGGGCGTAATCCCTTTAAGGGGGGTAGAGCGCAAAACCACTTAGTGTTTATTACCGTACAAGTGTACGTGATTACGCATTCATGGTTTAATTGGGGTAATTGCGCACAGAAGATGCGAATACCATTGTGGTAAGTGTGTGTATTGTTAACAATTGTGTGTGATAGTACAAGTGTGGGAGTAAAGAACTCCGGGGAACTAAAACCCTGACTGTGCATAAATGTAAACCATGTATTGTATTTTGATAAAAAATATGTATATATATTCAGTGTTGTGATTTATGAAGGGGTATGAGACCGACTAGAACTAGTGAGAATTAAATTCCCTAGGTAACTTGAATTAAGTTGGATTGGGGTGATGATGATAGACGGAGTTCTATCCCTTGGAGATGTAATGATATGACTAGAAGGATTTAAAGATAGAAAATGGGATATGCTTGAATTAGTTGTTGGTTGAAAATGAAGTGGGAGGTGAAACTTGATTATCATGAGATCAAGGGAAGCCGAACACAAATTGGGGTGGAAAGATAGTTCAACACTGATGCTGATCACATCAGGGTTGGATGACTCTAGAAGCTCCCTGTAAGTGGACACAAATAACCACGTTAAGAAAGATACGAAGAGCATAAATTGGACTTGGAGTTGAGTTGCGTTTCAAAAAGAATTTTCAATTGGTATTTCTAAAACAGTCGATTAATATTTGAATAAAGGATTCTCTTACATTTAACCTAGTAAAGAATATTTTTGTAGTACTTGCTCACGAGCTGAGGACGTATGAGCCTTTGTCTACGGACCGGTGACATGAGAAGTATGTTTTAAAAATGTGTGTGATTGTTTTGACCTCCCAAAGAAACGGGGACCAGAAGGTGTCCATCGCGACCGGATCTGCGGGGTCACAGTGTATATGTACTCAACATGGGATTGGAGCCCATGGAGAGATGGAAAAGGTATTTCTGTTTGTTACATGCTAAGACATGTTGTGTGGTTATGAGTAAGAAATATTATTTTAGACCTTGAGTCCTAATGGTGGTTAGTTTCGAAAGTGTTATGTTATTCAGACCTATGAGTCTAACTGTTTTGTGTTACCCAGACCTGAGAGTCTAAGGGTTGTTATGCAAGAACAATACGGTTAAGGTTACCCGGACCATTGAGTCCGAGGTTATCATGTAAGTATGTTACGATATGGTTATGTATAATGTGGATATGTTGCCCGGACCGTTAAGTCCGAGGTAGGATGTAAAGGGGTTTGGTTATGGAAGTTTTATTTCTATAGTAAATCCCGTATTCTAATCCAATGATGCGTGGAAATGTGAACTTCGAGGACGAAGTTCTTTTAAGGGGGGTAGATTGAAATACCCCAAACCTTGGTATGTTGTTTAAATGTGGTATCTAAAGGCTAAGAGGTGCCTTAGGAACATCAGTGTATAGTTTTAAACCATAGTAAAAGCACAATAAAACACTAAGACACGGTTTGAGCAAAACATGCTCTAAGCATGGAGTGAACTTGGTTAGGACCCAAAGAGCCTACCAAGGTTTGATAATATTTAATTATGATTTTATAAGGCTAATTAAGTCCTAGGAAACCTTGGTAGACAATGAAACCAAACAAAACACAAATAAGTACCTTAAGGTCAATATGGGCTAAATGTGCTCTAAGCTTGGGATAAATTTGTATAAAGACTAATGGTCATACCTATAACTTATAAATATGATAATGAACATATTAAATCAAATATCAAAGAAAACCAAGCTTGAAAACGAGTTAAACACAAAATGTGCTTTAAGGAGTCTTAAAGCACATTTTTGAAAATTCTTGTAAATGAGTTTTGAATGGCTAAAGTCCATCATTACTCTTTATTTAACATGTGTACTATATAGTATCACATTTGGAAGTCTATATCAATGGGAAATCAAAATTTTCACTTCTATGTGCCTTGTTTTTATGAATAGTAACTTTATAAGCTAGTTTGTAACTTATGTTATCATAAGTAATTAAATTGACAAATAAAGACTAAAATACCCCTTATGTAATAAAGGGGGGCGGTTTTTAAGTGTGTGACTCACCACTCTTGTTAACATATCAAATAAATAAAGAATGACTAATTGAACTACTATTTACTTTAATGGTACAAAATATCTTCAAAAAACTAGAACTTATCTTCATTCTCTTCTTTCTTTCATTTCTCACGTCTCCCTCCTTCCTTCTTGCTCTCTCTCACGGTGAAGCTACAGCACCATCACCATTTCACCATCTTCCGTTGTCAATATTTCATAGCTCACTTAACCAAATCAAAAAACAAACACACCACCATTCTTCCTCTCATCAAGCTCTTCATTCCTATCTTCTCAAAATTCCAAGACCACCATTCGTGCCATGGAGTTCCACCATTGATGGAGCTTGAGCTTGTGTTTCTACATATTATTACTCTCCTTTGCTTCTAGTAAGGAATCTCAAAGAAAAATCAAGTTTCCTTCATGTTTTTGCCTTGACCGAAATTGCACATTAATGGTGCTCTTGGTGTGACTTTGTTCTAGCTTCATTCCACCTTTCATGGACTAGGGGAGTCCTCTCTTCATAGATATTCAAACTCTCTTCAAAGATCAAGGTAAAACAACTACATTAATGTTTTTGAAACAATGTAAACCTAGGGTTTACAATGAGATGAAGCTTAAAGCTTGTATATTCACTTCAATGTTTGTATATTGTGTAGTAGTTGACAAGGAATCAAATACCTTACCGGTTTTGTAAGGAAACAAGAAAGAAGTTGGTGGAAAAGAGGGTAAATATGCTAATCTCAATGTGGTTAATGCCTTAGGAGAAATGGAGCTTATAATGCTTGTTAAAAACTATCTAAGGAGCTAATGGTTAAAGGACTTAGTGAAAAGTTCTCAAGGAGACTAGTAAAAGGAAATATGTAATGTTAGTGTATTTGCAGGTCAAAGGCATTATTTATGTGGGAATTCAGTGTTTATGGTTTATGCAATTTTAAGGGCCTAAGGCCAAGCAATTTAAATTGTGCACTATATGTGATGTAGTGTAAATTTGGTGAAGTTTGTGTATGATGGGTTCTTGATGGATTTAGGTGTTCTTGAATGTTTAATGGTGTAAACTATGAGTTTTGGAATGATGATGTGCTAAGAGAACCCATGGCAAATTTTGTAAAATGTATAAGGAGTTTTAAGTGCTTGAATGAACTTGGGTGAACTAGGAATTGTTAGGAATGAGTAAATGTTTCACTAAGGAAGAAAACGTTGCATTAAGGTGTTCTAAGGTGGCTACAAGGATTTAGGCATTATCTTGGAAGTTCTAGAAATCAAATGAGTGTTTTTAGGGTGTGTGTCAAAGTCTTGGAGAAGTTTATATAAGGTTTAGGTAATGATTGATGAATAAGGAGAGAATGATGTTTAGGTGAGGTTTTGAGAAAGGAATTCAAGAAGTTGTGAAAAGAGGATTTGGTTAGTAAGAGGAGATGCTTGGGAGATGATGTTATGAAGGTGAGGAAGCATTTTAGTGTAGTGGTCATTTAAGGTGAAACACCACTTGGAAAACCAAAAGGAAATGTTACAAGTGTTAAGAGATTGATAAGAAGATTGAGTAACAAGTTGGATAATGTTTTAAGGTGAATCAAAGTGATATTTTAGTATTAGAATATGCCTAAGTTCATGTATGAAGCTTGGGTAATCAATGGATGAAGATAAGAGGTGAAACAAGACTTGGAAAGTGAAGTTCTGGCCCGTCCGAACTACCGTCCGAACTTGGACGTTCGGACGTGCTCTGTGTACGCGTAGGTTTTCTGATCTTCGACTGATGTCCGAACTACCGTCCGAATATGGGAAGTTCGGACACACCTATTTTATTCTCTGGTTTGGCTTCGAAAGGCGTCCGAACTTGGGAAGTCCGGACGCAAGTTCGGACGTTCACCAGTTTGCACCCTTAGAGTCTCGAACGGTGTCCGAACTTGAGAAGTCCGGACACAAGTTCGGACAAGGTGCTGTTTTGACCAAAGAGGGTGTTTAAGGTATGGAAATGATGTGTAATGATGGGGATTGATGGTTAATGATGTTATGAGGTTGTTAAGGTGAAATACCCCAAACTTAGATATGGTGTTTAAATGATAAACTAAGATATAAGGAGGCTAAATAATGCCTTAGAAACATTCTAATCAAAGAAAATTAAGAGGAAACACCAAAAGAGCAGTTTTAACAAAAACGTGCTCTAAGCTTGGAGAGACATGGGAGAGTACCCAAATATTGTCCTAAGACCTTAGTAATATCCTAATGGTCATTTTAAGTCAATTACCAAAGAAAACCAAGCTTGAAAACAAGTTAAAATAAAATGTGCTTTAAGGAGTCTTAAAGCACGTTTTTGAAAAATTGTCTTGTAAATGAGTTTGAATGGCTAAATGTCCATCATTACTCTTTAATTAACATGTGTACTATATAGTATCACATTTGGAAGTCTATATCAATGGGAAATCAAAAATTTCACAACAATGTGCCTTGTTTTGATGAATAGTGAATTAATTAAGCTAGTTTATAACATAAGTCTATATAAGTGAGACATTTGGTCAAACAAAGACTTAATTACCCTCATTTAAAAAAGGGGGCCGGTTTTTAAGTGTGACTCATCACACTTATCTAGCTAAGTAAAGAGAAAGCAAAAACAAGTAAGTTATAAAGTAAGAACATTATTCACCTTTAAGATAAATATCACATTTTACTTACCTCTCTCCTCACTTCTTCATTCTCCCTTGTTTCACACGGTTTCTTGCTCTCTTTCTCTCTCCATTAACGTGAAGCTCTTCTCCATGCTAGCTCCACCTTCTCTTGCACACAACTCACTCATTTTAGCTCCAAATCCAAAACAAAATACATATTCTTCTTAGTTAGCTCAAGCTCCTCCTTTCTATCTTTTCAAAACTTCAAGAGCTTCATTTCGGTGCAAGTCAAACCACCATTAGAGGAGGAAATTCAAGTTTGGAGACTCCATTGGCATCTCCATTCTCTTAAGGTAAAGAAAGTGTAAGAAAAATCTAGGTTTCCACCATTTTCTTCACATGTCCGAAAATATATACTCATGGGACTCCATGTTTATGCCTTGTTCTAGCTTGTTTCTACTCTTCAAAGGAGAGAGAGAGGTCCTTCTTGCTTCATATCCAAGTTTGTCTTGAGAAACCAAGGTAAAACAATCACATTAATACCTTAAAACATATTTTTTAACCTAGGGTTTGTTCCTTAGGTAAATGTGTTGTTTAGTGCTCATTAGAGTTGTTGGACATTGTTTTAGAACATTGGCAAGGAGACACACATTGGTGACCGAGATTGAACAAAGAAAAACCTAAGGAGAAAAGCTTTTAAGCTTGTGAGAAAACAAGGTAAAATACTTACCTTAAGATGTTGTGTTTAAGGGAATGGAATTTAGATGATGATGAGTTTAGTGTAGAGCTTATATTGGGAAGGTTATATAAAACCTAGGAGAAACAATGACTATACTTGTGAACTTGTGACTAAGGAGCAAATGAGAAAAAAGAGATAGTTTAAGAATATCAAGGTGAAGTACAAGAAACATTTTATTTCAATGGGAGCCTTGTTGAGTGTATTCGCAGGTTGAAGGCATATTATGTGGAAATTCAGTGGTTAAGATTATTGTCATTTAAGGGCCTAAGTGCCAAGCATTTTAAGTTTAAGCACTATATGATGATGTGGTGTGGTTTGGTGTGTAAATGGGTTGTTAAGTGTTGTGGTGAGAATTTGGGTGATGTTGGTTGTTTGATGGAGAAAAACCATGTATTAGGTGGTATTATATACTAGAGAACCTATGGCAAAATTTAAAGGAGAGCTTAAGTGTTTAAGACATTCTAAGGAATTTAATGACTAAGTGAGAGGTACTAGGATGTTCTAGAGATTGTCTTGTGTGAAAAAGGGTGAGAATAAGGTGTTCTAAGGACTTATAATGACTTAGGCATTACTAGGAAGGATTTAGGAATCAAGAGAGTGCATTTGAGTATTTAGGACTTAGGTAAAAGTTGGTGCACAACTAGGAAGGAAATAATGTGTTGATGATGGAAGTTTAAACTTGTGAAGGAACTTCTAGTAATGCTTAAAAGAGTTTTAGATAGTGAGAGATGCTTGGGAGATGATGTTATAGTGGTGAAGAAAACATTTGGCATAGTGGTTACATTAGGTATGAACCACCACCTAGAAACCTAGAGGAAAGCATTACAAGTGTAGCATTATTACAAGGAAGATGCATAATGACTAAGGTGGATTTTGGTGGAATGCATGTGAGAAATGTAAGAAAATAAGTGCTAAGTGTTGGGAGCTTTGTAAGAATTGAGTAAATGTTTGAGAAGATCTTTGGAAGTTGTTTTAATGAGTTTGGTGGAGGTTATAAGGTGGATTTAAGGTGCCAAGATGGTGTTGGACCTATTAGGACACTTGTGGAAGAGTTGGAATTGAAAGGGGCAATTAAGAGGAATTTAGAGAAGGTCTGTAGAGGACCGACCCAGGGTCCGACCCAGTTTGGGTCGGTCGGGCCAAGTTAAGCCATCCGGAATGCCTCTGGACTGGACCGACCCAGGGGGTTTGGGTCGGTCGGCTTAGCCTTGGGTCGGTCGGGCAAAGGTTTAATGTAGGAAAATGGGTTCTGTAAGGGACCGACCCAGAGGGTTTGGGTCGGTCGGTCTAGCTGGGTCGGTCGGATGGGTTTCAAAAGACGGAAGAGTTCTGTAAGGACCGACCCAGGGGTTGGGTCGGTCGGTGGGTCGGTCGACCCTTATCACTTAAAAAAAAAAGAAAGAAATTTGAATTCTAAGAATGGTAATAGGTAATGAGGTATACCTTTGGTAGGGTGGTAATGATTAGGACCCTAAGAACTTAAGGAATTAAGTTAAGATTAAGTATAAGTTTTAATGTTTAAAGTTAAGGTTGTAAGCTAAGTGGCAAAGACTTAAGAGGGTATTAAATGGGAATCTTTAGAGATTAAGTGAGTTAAGAAAGGTACAAATAACTAATGACCTAAAAATGAATGAATGTTTTAGGTTTGTGAATTGGGACCCGAAGAAGGTTAAACAAACAACGATCGACGGTGAACGGTACAATCCTTCTTGTGACCTGCTTGCTAACGAGGTGTCCCTCGGCTTGTGTGCTATGTTTAATTGCTATGACTAAAACAAGATAAAGCATGCAACCGGTTATATTGTTCTCGTTGTGATTGTGTTATATTTACACTAACTCGCGAGACTTTAGATTGTTACTAACCAAGTTTAGTACTTACTGAGTTAAGAATAAGAGTTAAGTTTGGTGGTTGTTGGTTAATGCCCGTTAAAGCTTAGCTAGCACATGGTGATTAAGATTTCTACTAACTGGAACTCGAGTGAGGAAACCCGGGACCGATCTCCGGTCATGCATGCTAAGGAAAAAGGGGGACGGTATCTGAATCAGATCCGCCCTCCGCTTAAGGACTTGTCTTCGGACTTGTAGCCTAGGGCCGGTTGCCGGCTCAGCTGCGCTGGACTCCCGTCCAGAGTAGGTGGCATTAAGATGGTGCGGTGGGATACCTAAATCCCAGGTTCGAATTAAGCTACAACCAATCCCTTCCAGGAAAGGTTTGTATACTGAGATTAAGATTAAGATTGAGATTAAGATTAAGGTAAGGTAAGGAACTGAGATTAAGGAAATGAGGACTAAGGAGGGGGTTACTAACCCACTTGATAAGGGAACGTTGAGACGTTCATTGGTGAACTATATGTTCATCTGGGTTATTGTCATTGCACTTCATATTATGCTGTGTATGTAATCAATTTCCATGCTATCGACAATTAGTCGTCGTAGCCCGTTAGCTTGGGGGCCATGAGAGGGTTGTACCAGCATTCGTCCTGACCTCGGGGGCTATTTTTACACTTGCAGGTAAGAGGCCCATGAGGACGCACTACGAGAGTAGGAGCGGTTAGTCTTAGGGTGGGACATTTATTTTGAGTTCGGGTTGCGCCTGTGCACCCGACTGTTTATATTAAACTGATGTAAGTTTGGGATTATGTTAAGATACTAGTACTCGGTTGGTTGTGGTGTTATGAATGTGATGTTAAGCTGGATAAGTATTTTGGATAAGTATTGTAAGCGTTTAAGCCGGTATATTCTAACGATCAGACCGTGGCAAGGTCCAGGTGTGTTTATTTCCGCTGCGACGTATTCGATTAAGTGTTCAGATGCGATAACCACAATAGGCTTTGGATGGGGTGTACATAAGGACATGTTAAGTGAGTTATAATGATGATTGATGGGTGAAAGGTTGTGTTACAATGTGAAAGTAAAGAAGATAAATGTGAAGTTATTTAATTAATTATGGGTTAATCATGGTTATTCGATATTACACAAACAAGTTACCCCCAATGTTAATGAAAACAACTTGAATGTTACCAGTTGTTCGAGAATTGTTCGAGGAACGTAAATGGACATGATAGAGTGGACTCCGGTGACAGGTATGGTTTCTTGCAACCTGTGTCCTACCGGATTACACCGGCTTGTATGCCAATGTGTTTTCTGAGTGTTGCCACTTGTAAGATTAAACATGTAATGAGTTTATAGTGATTCATTTATGTGGCGCATCTGGTCTCCGATACCGTTTAACCTCAAATAAGTGTTGAACCTTAGCTAACTAGAACTAGGAACACGTGAGAGATCGGTAATCGGAGTTAACGACCAAACTTAGGAACGTTCTAACCACGGCTATGTGTGAGTTAGTTGGATATTGTTGTTGTATGCAAGTGTGTGAACCTCCCTTGTGTGCTAACTCGGTTATGATACCGTATGGTGTGGATGTGGTAGGCTCCATAATGGATCTCTAACTACTTATTTATAAGTATATATGTACTAATGGGGGGTGAGGAGTACGGTCATGTTCCGGCCACGGCGCGTCGTGTGAGGATGGGGGTCGTTGTCATTCCAGGTTCGACCCTCTTGTATGTTAAGATTGAGTTCCTTTCCCGGTCTTCAATCTCCCACAAGCTTACTCCAAAGCTTTCCTATTCGGACTTATGATTGGTCTAGGGGGAACATGTGTTTGTGTGGGTGTGTTCGGGCCTCCAACCCGAACCATCTTAACTTAAGTTACTCGTCCGACTATTAGGACGGTAATGAGTGTTGTTGTTGATTGTATAACGAGCTTACCATGAGGGTGACACCATTCTCTAGGCTCACCAGTGAATTAACTATGTTTGGGTCGGTTCCTAAGAGGACCGTTCCCGTTATGTTATGTGATGTTGTTGTAATGCAATTCCTATTGCGATGTTATCATGTGCACGTCGAAAACGTGAAAAGTGTGTATTTTGTTATGTGAGGAATGTGATATGTTGTAAGATGTGGAGTGTGTGGATCATGGAAATGAATCCCAGTTTGTGACAAGAGGCGTTTAAGGATAACCCGATTTAAGGGTAAGTGTCGTCTATTAAGGAAGTAGCTCCGTTAGAGGAGGAACACTCTAGGGATAATGAATACCATGAGTGACTCATCAAGTAAGGATGTATTATCCGTTTGTTGAGCCCATTGAGGCGAAATGTTTTGTGTTGTGTGTTTATAGTTGCATGCATGATTTAAATATAATCAAACGCATGCTAAGACGACAATTAGTTGTGCGTGGCCCGGTAGCATGTGGGCTGCGGGATTACCATACCAGCAAAGGTGCTGAGCCCCTTGGGGGCCCCACTTTCTCTTCTTTTCTTATTTCAGGTACGAAGAGCTGAAAGCCGTTCGAGAGTAGGACGGGGTAGATGTTTATATATGGGTAGCCATTTAAATGGCGTATGCATGTAGGCGTAGTAAGACCGAAATTGTTATCGGCATTAGTTTGTAAATACTCGGTACAGTGGGAATGCATGTGTATAATAAATGTTGGGAAGGGAATAAGGATTGTTGTGTAGTTGCTCGGGAATCCGGTCCATCAGACCGATACAATGTAAATGTATTAGCCTTGTTAGCCACGGGGTGGTTAACGGCGTGTGTAACACCATTGAATTAAGTAATGTGATGAGTGAGATTTCCGCTGCAGTTTGATGTTATGTGTACGGGGTGGTTGGGGTGTTACAGCTCGGAAGAAACTATATCAAATGAGGATCAAATTCGGAAATTCCTCAGATCCCTCCCTGCCTCCTTCGACAGCAAAGTCAATGCCATGCAGAAGTTCATGATCTCTCTAAGATGTCTTTGGTAGAATGTTAGGATCCTTTGAACACCCCTACCGCTGATCCAATCATTAACTCCTAACCCGTGGTCAATTACAACATCAAGCAGCGGAAAATCAAACTACCAACGGGGGTATTACAATGTCGTTAGTCACCACGTGACTAACAAGGCCAAATCCAATACAACAATTCAAATATAATACGGTCTGATGGATTATTATTTACCGAGTATTCTATACAAGGGTTACATCCCATTACTTAGTCGAATCTCAAACCAAATACAAACTTCAATTCCATATTATACAAACACAACCTCAATTATGTTCTATACTAGTATCTACAATTCTCAAGTCTTCCGATAACAATTCGGACTCACAATTCAACATTCCAAACAAATACAACATTCCTAAACCAACTACCCATGCTTATACAGCAACCCGTCTTACACTCTCGGACGGTGATCGGCTTCAATGTACTTAGAAAATAAAAACGGTGCCCCTAGGGGCTCAGCAAATTGCTGCATAGAAATTCGCATACCCCGCGTGCTAACGGGGGTACGCGACTATTAGGTCGAGAACATGCGATTCATTTTAATCCAATCAACATGCAGGCAACAATACATTAATATGTACATTAGCATAATCAATATTCAACATCGAATACAAACACTAACTCACACATCAAGGGGTTAGTTTATATTATCCTACACATAGGCCTCGAGGGTTTCTACCTCACTGTGCCTTACTCAATTCCTCATGGTCTTACCCACTCTCTTGGGTTACTCTTACTCAAATTCTCTTACTCTCAACCTCAATCAAGTTCTACAATACTCAAACTCAATTCTCTACTCAAACTCAATTTCTCAAGTCTCTCAAGTTTCAACTCAATTCTCAATACTCAAATTCTCAAATCTCAATCAAATTTTTAATTCAAATTCTCAATCAAATTCTCAAATCAAATACTCAATGGTATCTTTAAAGTCATTACCCATGACCTCCGGGCAGAGTCATACAAAAGACTCACCACAAGGCTTTCAAATACAAACAGAACTATACACCTAGTTCCTCAATTTCTCAAGGTCCGTTTTTCTACCGGACTACTCAAATTTAATTCTTAATTGGTTTGCATTTTGCCATTTTAGGCGTAAACGCAACGTCTTTAATTCCGACTGCTTAACTAATTTTCCAATGCCTCTAAAATTACCCAAATAACCTTATGAGGTGTCTAAGACCTCGTTTTCACTTCTAAAATATTTGTGACACGTTTTTCGATGTAAAAACGATTAACTATATTTTCGTTTATATTTCTTTTTCCTAAACCTCCTCAATGTCGTTTTAGGCTTCATTAATGTTTTCTAACGACTTTTAGGGTTTATTTAAATATTATATTATTCCCTTTTACTTATATAAGGATATTTAATTCCTTAATCTCTCATAGATTACTTTTATTTAATTAATTCATGATTAATTAAAGTAATTAATATTAGGGATATTTCACCTTAGGCAGTTGGTTGCCTTCACTTGTTCTCTTCTTATTCGACCTAGGTATGGCCTAATACATTGGTGAAAACTCAAGGCTGATTAAGGATAAGGGTGGGCGGCAGCCCTTGTCTCTTTTGTTGGCTTTTTTCTCATTGGACCATCAAATCTAACTTAGGAGATTTAGTTACTTAAGATGAAGGAAAGAAATGAATGGTTGATCTCTAGCCAATGTTGTCACCTATAAGGAAGTGACACTTCCTAATTGCTTGCTTGGTGTAGAATTTCTATTGGACTAAGTTGTTGGAAACCAATCTTCTTGACACATAAGCCTAACTTGACACCTCGTGCTTGCAACGTCATACCTGCTTACTAGCTTGCCACCTCGTGCTTGCAACGTCATACTTGCTTACTAGCTTGTCACCTCGTGCTCGCACGTAAATCCTACATGCTTACTAGTTTGCCACCCCGTGCTTATAATGTCCTACTTGCTTGCTACCTCGTACTTATAATTGTAACACCCCTACTCTTAAATCTAGATAATCTAACGTGCCTAACATTATTAATTAATCGAGTCCCAGTGGAAATAAAGCCGATAATAAACTTAACCCGGATGTTACTCGCCATTACTCACCCATGTGAGCAATGAAGCGTTACCAACAATTCAATCCCAAAAATCCATAGTGATGACAAAGACATATTACAATCCGAAGTTTACAACAATCCAAAGAGTAGTGAGTGTCTAACTAAACCAATATCATAAAGTTCGGGTGAAGTTTAAACAAAAGTCTAGCTATCCCAAAATCCCACTCTCGCGCATCGGTCTTCAATCAGATACCTGTAATTGGTGGCCATAAAGGCTCAGCACAACAACTGGTATGCTACTATATGATCCTCTTGGACCTTTGAAACTACTCAGATTAATTAGCCCAATTGTTAACATGCAGTTCCGGTTTCATGCTATTCCGTTTTACAACATAACAACTGTAAAATGTCATAGTAAGCAAACAACAGTTCATCCAATAATCACATAGTTCATTCCATTCAACATAAACATATAAACATCCAATGCATAAGAAGGTAAAGTAACCAACGAGAGTTAGTCTTATGAATTCTCGTGTCAGGCCTCTAGGGTCGTTGTTCGTTCTTACATGTAATCAACTTCTCAACATAATCTTCGTTTATTCCACTTCTTAACGTTTGCACTTTGCCATCACACTCTCACTTAGTTTACAAATTCTGGGTCCATATGCCCTTACTCAGTTTACAAATTCTAGGCCCAAATGCCCTTACACCAGCGGTGGTGCCTCTGTCCAACAAAGTTTACGTTTGTTGGAAATTCACAACTTAAAGTTGTAGGATAATGTTACTGGGCCACAATTACCCATTTCACACAACAGCGGTGTCTCTAACAAGTAATCATTCGTTACTTGGAATTTCCTTGAGCGGACCTGTTGTGAATCGTCCCCTCGTGATCACAATGTGCAACCAGGCGGTCCTGGATTTCTCACCATCTTCAATTCTTCCACCATAACCAACTCTCACTGAATCGTTTAAGTTCCCTTAACCTAAATGCCTAAGATTCAATCTTATGTTATCCAGTGATTAACTTCTCGAGTGTATGTGGACCTTTTAGGTCTTTGATGTATGCCTAGAAGTCGTCTAGTATAAGTCGTACTCGAGTTCATTTCTTCTTGAGTGAGGTTTCTCTATCACTACTCATATGTTTGGTATCTGTCTCAATTCATATAACTATCGCGTACAATAAAGGCGCACACATTCGACAGAAAAATCATATAACATAATTACATTCAAACATGCATATCTTCTCAGCAAACATTTCACACATCCAAACCCGAGGAAGTCCTCAGGAACAATCAGAACACAATAACATACCGTTCACCGACAACAACGCTACAGTGACGATTCACGCTTATCCTCTAGCGCTCCCGAAGCTCGCATCTATCGGCCCGTATCTCTGGATATATATTGCTCTAATATTAGTGTCTATATTACGAGTCTACTTAACCATTCCAGAATAACTCTAGTCATCATCCCGTAGTTAACCCCTTAACCGGTTATTTGTTTAACTCGGGTTTCATTAACCCTTAGGATTTCGGTTTTTGTTATATAGTATAGTTTATGAGCACGTAATATTCGATATTGTAATAATATTTGTACGTAGGAATTATACTCTAATACCCATGCATTTATCGAGGTTAATTGTCTTTGCATGTTTACGTTCACTACCTACGTGCATGCATGGTATCTATATAAATATCTATGCATGCATATAATATGGTTTGTTTAACATGTTTCACTAGACCAAGTTTATCTCCACTTATAAGTACATATTATCTTGTGTATTGGTTAACTAACCCACTTGGTCAAGTTTGTGATTGGTCAACGTAGTTTGACTCGTTAATGTTTAAGTCAATATTTCGATATAGTTGATATTTAATCATCAACTCACACTACTTCATATTATAATGTACACTTGTAATTATATTTCTAACCCATAGATCTTTCCACATTAACATATATGATTAATACTCATATTACATGTTACCTTGTATTAAAATTCATAATATGTGAATTGTAAGATTTCCATAATAAATTAATTCATTATTCCATGTGAAACTTGTATTTATTTGTGTTATCTATTCACAACTTTTACCAAAGATTCATCTTAATGTTATATAAGGTATTTTATACATTATCATATTCCTTATATTATAAGGTTTATAACCATATGTTATACTTCCCAATTTTAATCTCAATTTTATGTGATGTTTAAAGGTATATTATACCATGATAATTCCTTATAATATACTTCTTATACTTTAGTATAATGTCACATTAATCATTTTGAACTTATATATATTCAGTCTATATTTTTAAGTTCCAACCGGCCCACCTTACATTTAAGAAATTGTAAATCTTTCCCCATTACTTTTAATTATTTACAAAATCAACCCAACCTTTTATTTGTTACATTTCTAACCTTATTTAATTTATAACCAGATCCCAAACATATAATATACACCTATATTATATATACATGTATTCAAATAGTCCCAACTATTTTCCAGTTTTATCCTACTTACCCACAACTTTTTTTTATTACATATTACCCCTCTTTATTTTGTAAACTTACAATTTAATACCTAAAACTTATATTATACACATTAACTTATTTAATTCCAAAAATCCAAAATAATTTCTATATTCTCGAACAGTCCCTAGGCTGTCCAAATATATTTCCACCTTAAAGTTTTGGTATTTACACCATAACCCCATAAGTTTTATAAATGTCACATTTAATACTAAACCATATATTATAATCCTTAATTTATTAAATTACCAAAACCAATCCAAAATTCCTCAAATAATTCAAACAGACCCCTAGGGTCCTGATATGTCAGTTCCAGCCCCTACAATTCTCGGAAATTACATAGCAACCCCATAACTTTTTATAATTGTTATTTTGACTTAATATTTCTTTAAACCACCAAAATAAGTATTTTATTATTTTAATTTGGTCAACCTCACATGTGGTGAAGGTTGACCACCCAAAATATCCCTTTGACCCATACTTTTATAATTTACGATTTGGCCACAAATATTTCTCTAGTTTTACATTTAAATACTTAAACTTTATAAAAATCACATTTTATGTTTTTAAAATTCCTAATCAACCCCCTTTCAATTTTATTTATAGTTTAGTACCCTAAACTTTATTTAATTACGGCTTGACCCCCTTAGCAAGTCTCTTGCTCATTCAAATACTTATAAGGTTTATAATTCATTTAAATCATATTACAACTTTACATTTAATTTATGTAGCACCTAAATTCACCAATATTCATCTAAAATGTTCCTAGATGGTTATGTTCACTAAAATTACACTTTTGCACCAGAAACTTATATAATTGATTTAATCACCCAAAAACTTAATAAATAATATTTAAAGCTCTAAATAACCATAATAAAAATGGCCTACACACATGGCCTTAAACATAACATAAACTTAACCATAAAATGACATCAAAATGTCCATAAACTATATATTATACATGGCTTGCTACAAATTTTTCATCTAACTCCTAAAAATCATTTTCTTTTATTCTTAACTTATAAACTTGACTTAATAAGTCATTAGCACCTAGAGTCACTAACCAAACATGTAACCATAATTTTCTACACATTTTTATGGTTTAAACAACACATATACATGTACATATTTTTGGCCCTATTATATGTTACAAGATAATAACCTTTAAAGCATTAAAAGTGTTTTAGGAGTTCTTACCTTGCTTTAATCACCAAGAAGTCCAAACAGCCCTTGTATACTCTTGGAAATATGTACATAGATAACTTAGGTTAGTTTTTTTTTTTTGTTTAAATCATGAACATGACTCTTAAAGCATTAGTGGAGTAGTTTACCTCTTAAGGCTTGGTTTTCTCCTCAGAAATCAACCCCACTTCCCACGACACTTTAGGGGTGAGCAATAGACCATTCGGTCATTATTTACACAAGGAAGAAAGCTTTAGTTAATGACTTCTCCAAGTGACTAGTTTAAGGAGTTTTAAAGCATGATTTTTAAGCCTTGAAATAGGGGTTTTACCTTGAAGTTTTGAAGGGGTTTTAGGTGGTATTTTCATCCATCTACAGCAGGATAACAACTTCAGTTTGTGTAGGAAAAAAACAAGAGAAAATAAGGGCTTGGAGAGCCATGGAGATTCATGATTTTACCTTCCTTTGGAGCCCTTTAATGAGTGTTTTGGAGTAGATCTTTGGCTCAATGAAAGGGACTGGAAACACCCTTCATATATGTACAAAAATTTGTAGAAAAAGGAGTAAGAGCAAGTTCATTTTCAGACTTACATATAGAAGGGAGGAAAATGTGTTTTAAGGCATATTTTCTTACCTTAAGGCTTTCAAGGGGTTCCCCTAGCCCTTGGGTTGGTTTCAGCCGAGATTGGGGTCCTCAAAATGAAGATTTGTACCTTATATGAAGAGGGGAGGTTCAGTTTCGGACATGTACGAGGAGGAAGAAAAATAAGTGGCTTAAGGCACATTTTCTTACCTTAACTTACCAAGCTTCTTCCTCTTGTTTTTCAGAACTTCAATGGCCCATACTCCCTTATATTTTTGGGTATATTGAGAGGAGAAGATGAGTGATGATTTTGATGCAAGAAAATGGAGTTTTTGAGGTGAAATGAGCCTTAGAACACTATTAGAGCTTAAGGTATGAAGAGAAGGATGAAGATGGTGAGTGTGCTGGTTGTTGTCAGCTGAGAAAGAAAGAAAAGAGTGCTGGAGTAGGGGCAAGGAGTGAGGACGACAGTCTTGGTGCATAAGAAAGGAAAAGTCTTCACTAGGTATGTTTAGGCATGTAAGGCTAGTTTGTCTTTTGTTTGTTTATTTTAAGTTTCTAGCTTATTTCTGACTTACTTTTGACTTATTTGATCATTGTGCAGCCGAGATACAAGGATAGGAAGGGTCACATGCCAGCTTTGTGTGTGAGAAGGGATGAGAGGAAGAATAGTGGAAAGTAGTTTTTGCTTTTTTCCTCATTTGTACATACTTGTTTCTTTCTCCTTTCATCTTTTCATTTCCCTCTCTTTTCCTCTAAGTTTGGCCGGCTGCAACATATGTGGGGGGGGGGGGGGGGTGGATTTTGAATTTCCAAGACTTAATATTAAGACATTAAGTTTGTACACTTGTGACTTCATTTATGTGTTAAGTGGTAACATGTGTTATCCTTGTCTTAAGGTGTGTATATAAGTGGTTATTGTATTTAATAATTTGGTTTGACTATATAAAATGCTTTATATAGTCTAATGAGTAATAGTTGTGATATTTAAACATGTATTAATATGTTACATGTAATATTGATTTTAGGAGTTGATTTCTCCTTAATAATGTTCTCTCTTTGATTAGAGATTTAATGTGTAGTTTGGTGACCATCTTGGACTATATGTTTATACACTAATGTTTATAATGAGTATTGCTCATGAAATGAATAATTGTTGATTATAAACTTCCATTTGATTTAATTCCTTATTAATTAAGGTAATAAATGTTTGGGGTATTTCAATAATGTCCTACTTGCTTGCTACCTTGCAGCTGAGTCACCTCCTTGTGCTTACTTCCACTTACTAGCAGCTGCATCACCTCCTAGCTTAGTTGTTTTAATACCATTGGAGCATTCTAGCCTAATACTTCCAAAGGAGTGCTTTCAGGGATGAACAAGCTAGGATCGCTCTTTACATGCCCAAATGACGTCCAACTATTCTTTAGGAAGATATTTTAGAGATAAAGGAACTAGGATAAAACAAGACTAATTTTAGAGATCATTTCCGGACCTAGTGTGTACTTATGTTGTTCTTTGGGTAAGGTGTTTAAACTCATTAGGGCTTATTTTAGCAAACTCGACCATCCTTTGTAAACTTGAGATATTTCATTCACTCCCCCTTAAGAAAAGCTTCATCCCTGAAGCTCAACTATTCCATAAACAATCAGCCATTAAGCCATAATAAAACACAACCAATGTTCCAACACCAATAACCACTTAAGCATTCTTAATATGCATTCATCATAAACATTGAACATCCAAATATAAGCACAGAATATTCATGTTAAAGCCATCAAAAGTAAGTGATATCAGAGCAATGATGCTCTTGATTAATGACTAAGATTGAATTTAGGATCTCTAATAGATTTAGGTTGTTCCTAGACTACTCTTCATCCTTTCCTAGCTAGTCATGGCCGAAAATCAAAAGGAGATATGAAGAAAGCTTACTCCAAGCATGTGTTTCTTTTAGGTGCTCCAAAAGTGTCATAAGGTGCCCGAGCTTCTAACAAAGGTTTCTAAGGTCCTTGGGAGAGTATTCTTCATGTTTTATAAGGTAATTTCAACATTTATCATTCTTTCAACTATATGATTTCGTTGGTTTTTAGGAGTCTATATATTAACATGAAAATAAGCTTTTAAGGAAGAAAAATGGTGTTTTAAGACATATTCCCTATTGCCGAATTCATGGAAAATGTTCTGGTTGTTTTATCAAGAGATTATAAGCTAAACTAAACATGGAGCTAATCTGTTTAAGTGGTTGATTAAATAGGCCGAAAGGGTTATGGGTTGTTTGGAATTTATATCACTTGTGATTTACCTTATTGGTTAGTGATGAAATTTATCATAATAAATCTGCAACTTACACCATTAAAATTTTATAATAAATGAAAATTTATAATTATCAATAAACTTATTTGTACATAATATAAATTTTAAAAATAAAAAAAATATTTTTTTAAGTACAAATATTCTTTTAGAAAAAAAAATAATACCAATAAAATAATAAATTGAATAAACAATTTCTATTACAATTTGGAATAGTGTGAAGAAAATGAAATAAACATAACAAAATACATAATTATAATATATATACTGATTTTATTTTTTTGTCAACAAAATAAATGATTCCTTACATAATACTCCCTCCGTTCAACAATAACTGTCATTTAGAAACTGCACACTTATTAAGAAAGTAGGACATGACGCATGTGCCCCTACTTTTTACTTTTCCATTTAGATAATAATTACTTTTATATTGAATAGTAGGGGTAAAAGTGGAAAGAAGTGTGTCAAAAATCTAGAATGACAGATATTTTTGAACAAGAATACATCCTAAAACGACAGATATTAATGAGAGGAGCGAGGAGTATCTAATAAAACAAATAAGATGATAAATTCAGGAGCATATGTGTGGAATATCTAATTAATTAGTATACAAAGCCTGAAAGCCGACTAAGGTAGGTTGAATAAACCGCAAACAGTTATTTTCGGAAGAATTCCATACAGATTATTTTCTTTTAATCTACTAATAGGGATTTCTTTTATAAATACCCACTAATAGAAATTCAACGCAGAGATGAGATGTTGGGATAAGACAATAAAACTGCGCTCTATTTGGTCTCAAGACTGATCCCATTTGCAGTGCCAAGACTATTCTCGGACTTGTATGCATATTTTTATCGGGATAAGCTAATTATTAGCTTTCCCATCATGTATTTGCATGTGTTTGTTTTCTTCTGGATCCATCGCCGACCACGATCCGGCCGATGAACAAAAGGCGCGCCCAGGATATTTTCCCACACTGGCGGGGGGAAGAAGAGGCCGTAGAACCAACTTTCTCCCTGTTCTTACTGCTATCTATCTGCTCAAAAAGCGCCATGATATTTTGCAAAGAAACGACACCCCACAGACCTTTTCACTGATATCACCTCCGCCTCCCACAACCCCACCACCTGTCCCATCGATCGGTCACTTAGTCCACTGTTCACCATGTGCGCACTGCGCTCCTCTCACGCATCTCCCCTCTGGGAATTCACCTTCGTAACCCACGATTCAAATTAGCCTCTATCATGGGCTTTCCCCCTATCTCTCTCGCCAAACCCAGCTGTCCTGTCCCTCTCACGACGACTATCTCCCTTCAAAATGCTGCTGCTCTATGTACGTAGTTGTCTTCTTCTTTCTTCCCACTTCGACGTCTGTACCCTAAACGCTCTTCTCTCCCTCCCTCCCTCTCCTCAAAATTCCAGAAAATCGTGATGAATAATGGAGCAGGAACAGCCGCCTAATCCAACTCCGGACTCTATGAACCCACCACCATCCTCTCTGCGATTCCTGCGACAAGAATCCCGCGGTGTTGTACTGTGAAGCCGACTCGGCTAAATTATGTTTGCTCTGCGACCGGGAGATACATTCTGCCAACGCCCTTTCCCTCAAGCACCGCCGCGTTCTTGTTTGTGACGCTTGCGGGGTCCGACCCAGTTGTTCTATATCCTACTCCGGGAATGGATCGGTCCTCTGCCAGACCTGTGGGTCGTCGAACCCTGTTGAAGATGATGCCGCCGCCGCCGCTTCTGATATTTCTGGTTCTGGGATCTTAGAGTCAGAACAGGTAGAGGGTTTCTCTGGATGCCCGACTGCGGCTGAGATGGCTGGTCTTTGGGGATTCAATTTGGAATCACCCCACTTCGATTATGGTGATATGGTGGTGCCAAGTGGGGATCGGAGTGAAGTGGGTGGATTGATTTGGGGCAGATGTGGCTGGAATTCCGTGTATAAGCAATTGATTGAACTTGAGAGAAGAGATTTGATGAGAGGTGGTCGGGAGGAGAAGACTGGTAGTTGTGGTGGTCAATGGGGAGATAGTGAGAAGAGTGAAGAGGTTTGGAAGAAAGATCCGCCATTCACCTCGATGCTAATGGGCGAGCTTGTTAACGTTGAGGATCTCTTGCGGGAAATTCCATCTCCTAAGCACATTTCTGAGGTTTGCATTCGGATTTGACTTTTTAGTGTTTCTCGGCTTTGTTCATTGTTATTTGTTAGTTGAAATTCAATCTATTTTTGCTGCTCTCTCGTGGTCCATTCTTGCTGGTCTCTGATGTGGTTTGGGTGTCTAAGAGTAAACTGCACTGTATACTGCAATTCCCTTGTTATAAAACCTAACTAGAATCATGAGTAGTGATGATATGGAGGGAAGGCTTCTATAATATAACTATTCAATACTACTATTATATTACTACTTTAGTATCCTGCATAGTTACAGTGTACTTCTGAAGGATTAAATTATTATTGGGCCTTATTTAGAAAGTAGGATTTATTCCAAATTAAGGATCTCCTTGTCGTTTCCGTTTCATTTTGGTTTCTTACTTTGGCGCCGCCAATCAATTCTATCAAAGATCAATTATTAGTAGTTAAGTGCTCTCTAATTGTTTTGGAAGAGTATGTGCCCTGTGTATTGATATTGCTTTTGTACGAGGTTAATCACATTTAATTATTACTATACTTAAAATAACTCATAGTAGCCAAGTCTGGATTGAAAAGGTGGATTAGGGAAGTTTAATTGTTTATATAGTATTAAACTAGTGAACCCTTGAGTTTGGAGATCATGTTTCTTTTGTTTGATAGGCCCTGTTGGGTTAATTAGTTGTTGAAACTTTTAGATTTTATAAAAAGAGAGATGAAGAAAATTGATGTAAAAGTAAAAAGCTATATTGTAAAGCTCGTCTTTTGAGCTTGGTAGGACCAACTAGCTTATTAGAAAATTTGGCCAAAAGCGTAGTCTAGTCTGGTTGAGTGAAGTAGAGCCTAGCTTGATCACACGTCTTAGAAAACACATTCAAGTCAAACTTCAAGGTTGGAGCTCGGAGGGTTCTTGGTTTGATTTGTTTATGCTCCTCGGTGCATTATCATAGTGTGATCTATAACTGAAGATAATAACTTGCTGTCTCTACTCTTTGAAGTGGAAACCATTTAGTGGTTATCACCAGCTTCATCTATATGACACCCTATGTAGTCGCATGTTTGTGACCCACCTTTCTTGGTTTTAATGTTAAGGATGATAACAAGTGTTATGAAAATGACTTGTTTTCTGGTCCTGGCTACTGATGATAATCAAAGTAGCCTTCCCAACCCCTTAATCGGTTAAGGTACTGGAAAATATAAATAGCAATGCCTCATCACTACACTTTGTTGTAATAGAAGGCTACGAGTTACTGAGTTTGCCATCCTCTGGGTATTTCTGTCCACTACAGTTGCTTTGCATAACATATTCTGTCAAATGATCAGCTTAACCACTGATGGTAGTGTTCCCCTTGTAACTAAAAGGCTGGAATAAAGTCGGAGTATTCTGACCATGATTATGTCTGCTGTCAAAAGTTGGATAATTAGGCCATGCCTTGAAAGTTTTGAATAGATTTGCAAGGATTTAGTTTGAAAACGAGAGTGGCATTTTGACCCTTTGGTTAAAGACTAGGGTTTACGGTTAGTTGCTTAATTGGTAGTTGAATTATATGAAGCACTGATAAATGACCAAGCACATAATAGGTTTTTAGTGACCATTCTTCTCTGTTTAAGTGTGCTGATAATTATCGAGTGCGGTATTGTTCTATGTTCATACTATTACATGGTTAGAGATAAGACCTTTTTGCTTTGATCATGAAAACATGTATCAGGATCGAAACTGCATTTATCTTCTTGCTCTATGGTATTCCTGCTATTAACCAATCTTAACTATCGTTTGCGTCAATATATGTGATCTCCAGGCCTTTGACTGTCACTTTCAAAGAACATCATCCAGTTTTGGAGAACCTTTCAGCACGACACCACCCAAGTCTGAATATATTGATACTGTGCAAGAAAGGTCATGCTCAAACCTCGTGAATGAGGGCTTTCAGTCAAATAATGTTAGTATACGTCACTGGCTTAATTTTGCGATGTTACTGAAAATTCTGCCGGAATTTTTGAATAGTAGTTGTAGCAGGCAGAAATAACTCATATCTAATATCTATGAAGTCATAATGACTAGTTGAGATCTTTTGAAACATCAGAGAAACCCAGTTGATTGAAATAGTTATTGGCAAATTAAGCAGGATTGGTTTATTCCGCCTATACCGTCAAGCCAGGTGTATGGTGTAGAAGCAGAAAACCCTGTCTGTGGAGGAATCTCATTCATGGCATCGCCGGAGACTACTACTTCCTCCGGCTACCATGAGATATTCACAAATGGCGGTGACATTCCACAGCAGGTTCCCGTCAATATGGAGAGAAAGCCAATGTCTAAAGCTGACTTGGACCAGCTGGCTGAACATAGAGGCAAAGCTATGCAACGCTACAAGGAAAAGAAGAAATCTCGAAGGTGATTTTTTTTTTGGTTGCTCATCTGGATCAATTTCAGCTGTCTGTTTACTGCTTGACTGTGTAGACGTAAACCTTATATGACGTAAACCTTATATGTTTATCTAATAATGCCTACAGGTTTGATAAGCACATACGTTATGAATCAAGGAAGGCAGGAGCTGACAGCAGGATGCGATACAAAGGGCGATTTGTCAAGGCAACTGATCACACCACCAATTCCTAGCTAATGTAGATGATAATATTTCAATGCTGGGGCAAACCCATTGCTAGCTTTCGAATAAGAAAAAAAAAGTTGCTGTCACAAACTGAAGTGATTCATCATCACTACAAGATTGATGCAGTTGACATAATGTTGCATCATTCATCATCATCTGGATCAGTTTCACAAGTGATTCATCATTCATCTGCGGGAAATCAAAAAGCGTCTCTCTGAAAGACATAATGTTGCAGTTGCATTATTGTTTGCATCATAGCTAATTGGCTCATTCAACCGCGCCAGGCCCTTCAAACCACATAATGAATATGGCCTGGCCACTTCTCCCTTTTTTTCTTTTTTTTTTTCTTTTTCTTTCTGTCTTTTTTTTTCTTTCTTTCATTTTCTTTTTGTCTTTCCTCCTAGTGAAATTCATGTAAGACTGACTACGTGATGGTAATTAAAGGACTATCATAAGGTGTAGCTAGTTTTGGAATGACGTCTCTTAGCAATATTTCAGCCTTATATATGTCTGTCTAGTTACACTAATTGTCCCTCCAGCTCTCATTTATTTCTTTCTGTACAGGGGCACTACGATTTGCAGTTGCCGAGTGCATATTCCAGGACGTTGGTTCCAAACTACTCCGAAGAACTTGCACTTTTGGGGTTGTCCTGGATGAGCTGAGTGCTTATTTTTTGCATTGTGGTTTCTATTTTTGTGTTGGGTATAGACCATCTGTTAAGTATTACGAATTGGTAATAATAAGCGGGTGTTACCGTCTGGCCACTTTCTTGTGATCTCATATATGTCGAGATCAGTAATCCCTTTATTTGTTCAAAATTGTGATATCTTTGTGGTTCCATGGGGAAAACTATAAAGATGGTAGAATAGGAGGGTAATCATTGATAATAAGAGTAATAACAGTGATATGTATTTTGTACTTTTGGGATCTACAATAACAAAAGTAGAACTAAACCTTTAATAAATAATAGTATTTTATATTCTCTTATACTAGTTTTTATTTGTCTTTAAAAAGACTCATATTCTTTTTCTTTCACCTCATTTTTTTCCTGTTAATCAATCATTTTGTCTCATCCTTCCCTGGAGTGCCAATACTAAAGTGTTTGAATGAACGAAACAAAAACAAAAATAAATAAGATAATGAGAGCAAAATAAGAGGATTTTAGACTGTCTTCAACGGTATATTTATAGCGTTTTAGTTTTTTTGTTGTATATGTGGTATAATGTTATTGGAGGAGAACGTAGAATCTATATAGGACCTAGATGAGACAATTTTATGTAGCAGTATGTTTGGTAACATTGAGTGAGAGAAGATATTAATATATGGAGAACTAGTGCTATTATTTTGTGGATGACTAAAGAAAATGGATACATTTTAATAGCCTTTTTACGATATGTATTAGTTAGATGATATTCACTTTTCCAATATTCGCCACGTCTAATAAAAACATGTGACAAAACATTATGGGATAGAAAGCAAGGATAAGGGAAAAGTGTGCAATTATAACTACTTTACTTGATCAAACATCGTAATGAGGAGCGACTAGGTGAATATATGTTAGATTCTCATTTGAGCTAATTTGTTGTATATAGTACTTTTTTCATCTTTGAAGCTAATGAATGCATTATAACTTGGGGGGAAATGTGCTTTATTGCATCCCCTTGCTCATCCCTCATATGGCTATCATGTGCATTGTTTTCATATAACATTGTTGGACTTTTCTCTTCAGAAGATCAGCCTCATATATTTTGAACATGTTGAATTATGGACTTTCACTATATTCTTTTTGACTAGTTTCATGGTTTTAGAAATTCTGCATGATTTGAGGAGCTAGAAACAATCGTTTTTCTTTATATTTCCATGATATAGTAATACCAATGTGTAAACAAATAACATGTTTGTTATCTGCATTATGAGATTAAATAGGTAGTCAGTATTAGCATAATCTATTAAAAAATATGTAGGTGTTTTAGAGAAGTATAATCCATATCCATTAACCTTGAAGATAGTGAACTACATGCTTACTCTCATTCCAATGGCTAATTGTTGGAGTTGCAGTATATCTCGCTAATAGGTTTACTAAGAATGTTGGTTGAGTATGACTCACAAGATATGTCAATGTTCTAATAGCATTGAGATATGACATTTTTGAACTAACTCTTTGTTACTTTCACGGGGTCTAAGGAGGTCCTTGTTCACATCTAAGGACCTAATAACCATTATGGCTTAATGAATGTGTAATCTTTCAAGGCTTAACTTATATCACATCTTCATGTCACTACAAAAAAATTGACATTTACCAACGGAAAAATTCCGTTGGTAAAAGCATGAATTCCGTTGGTATAGCACTAATTTACCTACTCCAACGGAACATTTTCCGTTGGCAATAGTACCGTGGGGATAACTCTATACCAACAGTTTTTTTGTCCGTTGGAGTAGCTCAAATTCCTATACCAACGGAAACAACCGTTGGTAATAGCATTTTGTTGATTGAAATCAAGCAAGTTATGGCAACAGATATTTCCGTTGGTATAGGAATAGTACGGACTGATAAGTTGTTTCTATACCACGCTTATTTTCGTTGGTAAAAGTCCCTGTATACTAACGGATTAATCCGTTGGTATAGATTTCATTGACATATCTTTTGAACAATCCTCTACATATCCATGTATTTTCAATCACATAACTATATATAATATATATAATAAAAAGTAACTATACACATTGCGATCATCTGATATCGTTAGGGGTGGCAATTCGGGTTAATGGGTCGGGTTGAAGCTCACCCATACCCGACCCGACTAAAATTGTATTGACCCATACCCGACCCATATAAAATGATCAAACCCATACCCGACCCGTTTAACCCAATGTAATTAGGCTATGCAAAATTTAAAAGACCTGGAATTAAATTTTTTTATGATTGCTCAAACGGAGTTACAAATGAATGAAATCTTACATTCAATATGGTAGATATTCCAGAGTTTTCATTATCCTCCGTCTTTTTTCTTTTTCCACATACATGTTGTGCTCATAGCACTTAACAGAAGAAGGTGATGTGTACGCGCCTGGGCCATATATAACTGTATTTTCTCCTTCAGAATATAGAATCAAAACATAGACAAAAATCTTCAGAGTACAGAAGAGATAGGACCACAATGGGAGCTGTGAGGAGAGAGCAGCACACTATCTTTTGACAATCCACATAACGAATACTCTTGTTTTTGCTTTATAAAGAAATACAACAAAGTAGTATTATCAAAAAACAACCTCTCATCAAAAAGATACTACATAATCTGTATTATACTAATAGTAGGTTACACTTACTTAGTAATATATTTATATTTTTATCTAATTATTTATTTATTATTATTTTTAATAAAATAAAATAAATGGGTCGGGTTGACTAGGGTTAGGACTTTGAACCCATACCCAACCCAAAAATTTAATAGGTAACCCATACCCGACCCAATAATTAAATGGGTCAATAATCGTGACCTAAACCCGCTATTTTCGGGTTGGGTATGGGTCGGGTTATCGGGTTGGGTAAAAATTGCCACCCCTATCGTTCATAACCAAAATATAGTCCTAAGAAAGTTCCTAAAGAAAGTTCTTTATAGCAATGTTAGCCAAAAGTTCTACACTTCCTAACTATTCTAAACATCCCCAATACTCTCTTCATTCACCTACAAAACATCATCACCAAGTACACAATCTTCCAATCCAACTACTTCTTCTCGGAGTTGTCTCTATTGTTCGAGGATCGGTCCTTGCGAGAAATGTCTAGATTGCTTCAGGATACCTTTTCAATGGCTTCCCAAGATGGGTTACCCCTCCTATGAAGCTTTGGTCTCACCACCTTTAAGCGATTACCCACAAGTCCTCTGTTTTCTGTTGTTAAATCCCTCTTCTAACACTTCATCTAGCTGAAAGCACCAGAAAAGAAAAGTTAAGTATTCTTCTTGTTTCTCCTTTACTGCTGCTAAAAAAAAAATTAATATGGCCTGCTTTCGTTTGTAGGCAAATTTGCATCAATATTTTATATTCAAATGTTATCCTCAACAAATGCACAAATGCAAAAGAAATTACAAGCACATATAAATTTCTAGAATAAAGTTCTACCTACTTAATTGATGGTAAGAAAGCGGAGGAAAACAGGAGACACCAATACAACACTAGAATATGGAGAAGGTTGAAGATGGTCTATAGAAAGATAAACTTCAAAAATCTAGTGGGATATAAAAAGATAAACTGTAAAAATCTTGTGGGATATAACCAATAACAACTACAAATAAGGGAACATGTAGACTTACGCATATGTTCTCGCACTGGGTTGCAATCGATTGTGATCTTCAACCATCATTCCAAGTACCTCAGCCACATCTCACACCCTGCATAGGTAACATCATTTTACATAAATAATTTGATAAGCAAATTCAGTTTTGTATTAGTTCGGAGCAAGTAAGATATCCTGATTACAAACGTGTAGGTATAGGATTAACCCAAGATTAAGAGTAAGGATGTCACTTAAGAGCATATAGTACAATGCCCTTGATCAGATCCATGTCCTCATTTGATAGCTCAAAATCAAACACTTTGAAGTTTCCTTCAGCCTATCTAACTTTGATGTCTTTGGGATGACAACATGTCTCTTTGGATTCCCACCGAAGACAGATCTGAGCTGGACTCTTCTTGTATTTCTCCGCCAATCCCTAATATTCCAAGGATTTCCAATCACGTCAATTACTAAATGCTGGAAAAAGAAGTATATGGAAGCAGATATGAGAAAAACACAGAATAATTAGGAAATAAATAAGATAGATTGATAACCTTCATAGCCGGATCGTCCATACATGACATAGAGCACTCTGCATTGGCCACAAAAGCTCCTAGAGGAGTGTGGGCACACATATTCGTGCCTTTGGCAGAACTTAACAAGCGATTCTCTCTGGCAATAAGGATGTGACTCAATCTGGTTCACAACCGGTTTTATCTTTGAATATGCTAAGCTGTCTCTCGTCAGGAAGATGTCATAGTTGCTGGAGCCAGGTTTCATAAGCAAAAGTCAGGAGCCAAATTAGAAAAGAAAGCCAAGAAAGATTCAAAAGATTATTGATCAATATCATATATATGTTAAATTCTTATATACAAAAGCTTATATGCAGTCAAATGTTGCTCATACAACTATTTTAAAACGGAGATAACAGAATAATGACACCGAATGTAAATGTAACCCCTATTTAATGAAAATGCACGGAAAATAAAATACTAAGCGATTACAGATCACGGGTTCCAAACACCCGGCACCAAACCTCACCAATTACAACCTATAAGATTATAAATGCTACGGTCTGAACTTGAGAAAACATAACATAAACCTAACAATAGAAAAATACGCCAACGCTCCACAAATCCTAATTCATCCCAATCACTCATACTCTTCGTGGCCACCTGTATAACAATCCGTACCTGCAAGATGAAACCAACAGCCCACCCCGGGAGGGGTGAGTCAGTTCCCTGGAATGGAACTGGTACAACTCTCCAAAACAAAAGCTTAAAATAACTCTTGAAATAAACAATAACTTGAAGTCAAATGCTTAAAACAAAAACAGAATAACAATGCACATCCAAATCACCAAGTTAAAGGTAACAAGTCAAAGATAGAGATAAATAACAGGAAGGTAAAGTTAGGAAAAAAAAAACCACACCATAAGTTAGTGAACATTCATTGCTTGTGTTAGATTCAGTTCCAATTAGGAGTAGAAAGACCCAAGTAGTCACAAGGACTAGGAATGAAAGAAGAGATCCAAGACCCATAACTCAAGAGTGGAATAAAACCAATTGGGAGAGATGGCCCCCACCGCCAGTCAGTTGTCACAAGGACGAGGTAAACAGACCTCCACTGTCAGTTGTCCATATGGACGAGGTATAGCAGACCTCCGCTACCACCGACCCGTTCTCAGTCATCGGTGAAAAGTGTGTGCATCACTTAATAGAAAGAATCCATACTCAATACCAAGATTTACATTTTCCCATATTCCCACTAGATTATTAACTGCACAAGTGCAATACCAAACACTCAGTCCTACAGAGTGCAGAGGCGTAAACCCTCAGCAGTTAATATCCAATGAGATGACCAGATAAAAGATACCAATGATCATGTGAGTTGTACATCCAAGGCTCAGTTAGTCACATCAAGCTGAGTTAGTCACACAAACAGTTTCCTTTTGGAAATTCATTCCAGTTCAATCAACGTTTTGCATAACATTCCATAAAGTTCGTTAGCAAAAGTATCTGAGTACGAGAAATCGTACCTGGTATGTGTAGAAGCAGTAACCAAACTTGAAAATGCGAACTACTTCCACTAATCACCTATAATTAAGGTATTCCAAGCATTGATTAGTTAAGGAACTATAATGCTACACATCTTTCATTCTTACTAGTCTATAGTTTTGGTTTACAATTACTCTCTCTTAAGGATCTGGCTAGATCTCGTAATTAAATCTTTAATGTACATTTTAACTTATTCCATTTACCTACTCCTGAATATAGGTTTAGCTTAATTAAACTCTTTAGTTACACTTGGCTAACTTACTTATACCTATTTAAGGTTTAGGATATGCATTTCCCCCTAATAGTCCACTTAGATGTCACATTAACATTTAATATTTTAATTGTCACGTATGAGTTAGGCTTATCCTAATTTTTCCTCTTATTATGTTTCCCATACGGTATGTTACTTCTTTTATTTACTTCTAATGTATTTATATATACACATATATTTTCCCTTAGGATTTATCCAAAACATCCTTTAAGAAATTCTTATTATATTTAATTATCTTTAATAACCTTTACACCTATCCACTCCCGGTATATAATTTATAAAATAAAGTATTTCCCTTAGTTTAATTTAAGTACATTACCCTCCACATTATCTAGTTGGTATAAACATAGATTGACTAAATTCCTTGATTTAACATATTACTATTTTATTTCTTATATATATATATATTCACTTCACTTAAAAGCTTGTACTCAAAATATTTCTTAACATTCTGTATTAAATGTTAGTTTAGTATTATTTCATTATTCTCAACCTACAAAGTTTATTAATCATCTATACTTTAATTTTTTGTTACATTCAAAACCTTATATTATAATATACCTTAGGAAAAATTCAGAATTACAATTTTTAGACCTATTTCTTCTTGTCTAAAAATCCCAAATTTAATATTGCAACTATAACATTTTAGACATATTATAAAATTTTTGTTTCATAAAAATATCTTTTTAAATTATCCAAACAATTCCAAAATTCATAAAACTTACAAAAATTATAATTTACGTTTAAAACTCAAAACCCATATTAATTTACATCAAAATAAACTACATTTTATAAGGAATCTATGGTTAACATTTTGTCCCAAAATACATTAGGTAAGGTCATTAAATAAATCTAACAAGTTAGGACTTTATTCTGGAAAATATATTAAACTATTACAACTTAAACCCCCACGTTCTAATCTCCCGTCCATTTCTATTAACCACAATCGGACGGCCTACATCTCGCGAGTTCATCAAACCTCCCAAATCGCACCCGAGTACTAATCCCTCAATATCTCACAATCTACAGAACGAAATTCGACGATTCTTGTTCCTATGGATTCGAAATTAAATTCCGGTTCTAATGGTACCGATTTCTAATTATCATGCAGAATTGAAGATTTTCGAATTGGGTTCGAAGTTAGGGTTTATAGGTTGGTTTGATTTGAATTAGACAAATTCCCCTATTGTAATCCGTAATAGACTAAATTGGCATGTGGGTTTGACCGGTAACAAGTTACGATTGGCAACAACGGAGCAATTTGATCAGAAACTCACCGGAATCACATTAACGAGGAGAATCAAATGGAAATTCTGGAAACTTATTATTTTATGTGCAGTTCAGGTAGGCAACTTCTCGAATCAACTCGCGCCAACTGAGAGGGATTTGATTCACGCCTATCACAATCCAAACTAGATGTAACTCTAGAGTTAGTGGAAGAATCATTGAATTTGATGAACTAGGGAGAAAGTTAAATCTCACAAGATCTGTGTTTACCTAGTCGTTTCGGAATAATCTGGGTAGAAATACCATCGTGATCGAGTAGGCAATTTTAGACAGCTTTATCTCCCAAACCAGTGCGAATCAGCCTTGGTCATTAACATGAAAGTTGTAGAGGATTGGAGATCTATACAACGAGCTATAGAACATGGATTTTCGTCCACAGACGAAGAAGTTATGGTCCGACGAAGTTTACCTGATTAACTGGATTTCTGGAAATCTGGGTTACGGTTTTGCAGGGAGGCAACTTTGGATCAAGTTTCGGCCATTGTAAGGAGTTAGATGATGTGTGAGTAATGGTTAGAAAGAGGAATGATAGGAGAATCGAATGAAACAGACGGCATACCAAATGGTGGAGTAGAGAAAAAGATATAGGTCTAAAGATCGACCCCTGACATGCCAAAACTGAAGGAAACCTAACCGATTAGTTAACTTGGGTGCTGACTGGGCGCAACACGTGTCCCGAGGCGCGCGGGAGTCAGCTAGCCCTGGACACGTCAGCAACCTCCAAAATTTTGGCTCTAAACTTCAATTTATCATAACTTTGACTAGGATGATGTTTTTAACGTTCTTTTTATCAATCTTCTTGGTTTTCCATAACCTTTTTATTGGTATAGTTTTCATGGCCTGATTTGACCATTCTCAAAAAGTCAATCCTAGCAAAGCTTTTGAAGCTTTAAGGTTTCTATGATTTTATTTTGACTTTTAAGCCTTAAATCAATGTTCAAAATATTTCTAAAATCTTTATAATATAATTGAGTGTCTTGAAATTTTCCCAAGATTTATTGACTTATAAATCTCACTATTAAATTCATAATACCATATAATAAATTAATATTTAATAGTATTATTTAGGGTTTACTAAAAGAAATCCCCTAAATTAATTAAATTAATTTATGGGGTACTTCAGTAAACATCTGAACCACAAGTATGATAACGTGGTGTTGTTTGATTGTGCAGCTACTAATTGGCTACAACAATTTCATAATCATTTAGGTACCCAGTCTCCTATAAAACATGCAGGAACGATCCACAATACTATCAATAAGGTGACACAACATGGAGGTCAAAATCTTCATTAAAAAATAACCTATAGACAATAGAATGGTTGTCAACCCATGATATTCTATATGAATATGTTAGATTGGCCTATAACTTTTAACTTCCAACCAAAAAGCCTGTAGTAGTAACAACTCACCTAATACCAATGCTACGAACTAAACCCTTTGAAACTAGATCTTCCATGTCATGCCATGTAGTTTCCAAGGATATGGTGGTGTCAATGTCCAGCACACCATCATCACCCAGTGCACTATCAGTTGTTCTGACTCCTATACCCAAAGGAAATTAAGCATTAGTGAGCGTGTGGAAGACTGATATCTAAATGGTTTTCAGAATAAAATGCAGGCAGCGGATGTCCACGTCAATGACCATTGAAACCCCACAGTAAAGCACACTAGTTAATACACATTTAATCAATCTTAATATAGAAATCAGAAAAAAATTTCACTTGACACGGCTAATAAGAAGGCATCAATAGAAAAATGGCTGATACTGAATTATTTTCTTTGACTCATAGTGTACACTAATAGCAAAGGACACTATGATATATCATACTAAACGTAAAGGTGTAATTGCTGGTAACCGTATCAAAATCAATTAAGGGCTGATTCTGTACCACATTCTTTCAAAACAGAAGTCAGCAAAGCTTGAAAGAGCTAATCAAAATCAGGTTAAAACATGCACTATTGACTTGTAAACGAAAGCAGAACTGCTGAAGTTAAGTGAGTACTTTCTGTTGGCTGAAAGACTATTGTAATAGGCCTATACAACAAGCAATGTGGCACCACAAGAACAATGCAGATTTTAGTCCAAAAAGCTAAGCACAACTGACAGCTTATCTTAGTTCGGTTTTCAGATTTAGAATCATCCCAGATTATGCATATTATCAGCTGAGAATAGAAGAAGAGAGAAACTTAGATACTGCTGTATAACTTAAAACGCATAGGAGAAATGCCTTGGGACGCCAAATGCTACTGGAAATGTTTAGAAGTAAGAAACAACAGTAATTTTAACACAACAATTAAAGGTATGTATTGTACCAGCTTCTCTGTTCATTAGACTATAAAAAGGCTCTATTAAACTCAATCGAAGTAGTTTCATAATGTGCCATGTTGTGGTTTATAACCAGAGGCAGAATGAATGCAACAAAGTGAAAGTCATGGTCAGAAAAAATATCAGCTTCTTTCTTTTAGGTTTCCTGATCGAACAGAGGAATAAAATCAGAATATATTCAGAGCATAATTGCACCGGTTTTAACATGGAAAAAATCGCAAACCCCCACTGGTTATAAACAAAGATAATATTAAAACATAAGCAAAATATTCAAAAAAAAGGTTTCAGAAATGAGCAGTGTAACAGTGTGAGCAGCATAACAGGAGTATTTTAAAGACAATAGCTTTTGAAACGGCAATCAAGCACTCAATCAAAAGACTATAATGCGCTCAGATTTTTGGCATTAGAGATGTATATCAAATTTGTGAAATAATTAATTAAAATCAGTACTGAAAGGTGTTTTTCCTAGATTGTGATAATGGCAGAAGACTGTTATTTTTAATGTTGAAAATACTTTTAAATCAAGAGAGCAGAATAGAAGCCAAATCACCCATGAGCACAGCATTGTCGAAACATTAAACTGCAGGAAACTTGCACTTAATAGGAAGAACAAAAGTAAGTATAATTAAGACTGCTATGAAATAACTAAAAGTGCAGAAGTGTGAAGCACCAAGTAGCAGTAAGCCAGAGATCATCATGTGTGATCTTTACATATTCTTAATTTAATAATAGTTCACAATCAAGACTTAAAAGCAAAACAAAATCAGGTTCAATCATGCTGTATGGTAACACAAACTTTAAGCTTCATCTGAAATTAATTAGCAAAATGATAGAAATGAAAACATCAAGAAGAGCTTGTATTTCACCTTATAAAATAGGACAAAAGATCCATGCTGGAAAACATATTTGTACGGTCGTTCTTTTATCAATAACAAAAGTTAAAATCGAAGATATAATTAGCACTCACCAATACTTTGTGTTTCCGAATTTCCTATCTCCACAAAAGCAAATCTAAAATTAAGATTATATATACAAATATTCCGATTTGTACGGTCGTTGTTTTCATAGCACATTTGAATTAAGGCTTCAGCCTCTGTTAGAACTCAGAACAACATGTGAATCGATACCAGTGTGTCTTGTTGCCACAGGAAAGTGAACTAGGTAGAGATCAAGATAATCATGTCTGAGTTTCTTCAGACTGTCTTTACAGGCTTCTAGGACATGACCATGATCGGAATTCCAGAGCTGCAACATAAAATAATTGAAAGCAAAAGAAAAGTCAGGAAACAAAAAATGAAGATAAACAAAAGATCCAATAACAAATAATGAGTAATCACAAAAGAGCTTGCCTTTGTCGTGATGAACAGATCCTCCCTTTCAAGAAGTCCAGACTTGAAAGCTTCTTTAAATGCCTCCCCAACTTCTGCTTCATTGCATTTGCGGTAGTCAGCTGCAAGCATTACAGGTGCATCAAAATCAGTAGTGACTCAAATTTATTGTAAAGATGAACATGAGGTTTTTTCTGATAACAAAAATGAATAGCAAATTGATCTTATCAAAGTAATTAACAGTTTGTTTCTTTAGTGCTATTCATCGAATCCAACCAAAAGAGCGCAGGGATAAGAGATAGGGAGAAATTCTATTATCAAAACATCTCCGCCTATGAGGAAAGATATCAAATCTGTGTAGCGAAGACTGACAACAAATCTGTGATACTATCTAGACACTCAACAATAACAAACGGCTAAGAGGTGAATAAGGGAAAACCTCTGTTGTAGAAACAAATTGCAAATGGCATCGTGAAGAAATATATTCACAGTAAACACCAATGATAGCCACTGAGAATAGAAGATGTTTCGATTCCTTTTATTCTCCACCGACCAAGTGAAAAGAAGAAGAAATTCAAAATGCAAAAGAAGAAGTTGCTACCCTGTCATTCACAGTAAACTACATTAAACTGAAGCTGAGTAATTCGCAACTCACCGACGGGAGAAAGCGTGACCGAATAACCTGCACCGTGATTCCTTCCTCACCGGCTGGAGAAATTGTGCACCAATTCACAGCAAACACCAACGATGCAGCTGGAGAATAGAAGATGTATTGATTCCTACGACCATGTGAAAAGAAAGGAGAAATTCATAAAATGCAGAAGAAGAAATTGCTACCCTGCCGTGACATATTCCATCCTGGCTGGAGAAGTTATGCGCCGAATCCTTCCTCGCCGGCTGTGATTAGTCTTCCTCACCGGCTGGAGAATTCCCATTTCCTGCTTTCTTGAGTTTCCTAACGATTGTTTAACCTTAGCTCCTTTTTTTGAGTCAGCGCGCCCTTAATTTATAAGGCGGGCGTTTCTTTTTTTAAGTGGGCTATGCCGACGAAAATCAAATCTGTGAATATAAGTCCTGCCCGAACTAGCTATGCTAAAATATATGTTCGTTAGATTAGGCTTCCGTCCCAACAGAAAAATGAATATGTTAGGATAGGTTTCCTGGGCAAATGGCTTTTTTTTGTAGTGTGTAGAATGCCAAAATATCATTTATAAAAGATAGATGAGTAAGCATGATCCACATGTGTTTTGGGTGAAACTTGAACCCAAGAGTTTCTCTACAACAACCACATTTGTCCATTAATGTATTCCGTGGAAAGAATGAACAACATAGGTAAAACAAGGTCTCCTTGTATCAACCCTCTTTGTCCTTGAAAAAGTCCCTTGGATTTCAATCAATCATAATAGAGAGCAACTTCGAGCTTTGGTGTACTACAGTCTTGGCCTAGTGGTCTTTACCTCCACACAACATAGTTTCTTCTACTAATTTATCTAGATTTCATGGGTATTGAGCTAATTCATACATAAATTCTTGGGTTGGTTATAGTTTTTTTTGTTGAGGGTCAAACAGTGGCGGATCCAAGGGGGGCCGGTCCCCCCCGAAACAAAGCTCCTGGATCCGCCACCGGTCAAACTATCAACGAGTGATATAATCGAGTGATAAACGAGTGATTGTACAGGTGATTGATCAAATCATTGTCTAAATTTGACCAAACCCGCCATCAATTCACCCATCATTAGTTTTCAACCATTTATTTCAAGTTTTCATCCTTTTTTTTAATCTAGTGGAACGGGTGGAGTGCATTAGACACCAACTGGATATTGCCATTGCTAAGTCTACCTTTATAGCCATGACCACAACAAGGGCCATGATTTGGACCATTGCCTACTACATTCACTTTTGGGAATGCAATGGAACCCGTTAGACGAGAATGATGGTTTTTTAAATATTAAAAGTTCATTTTTTGCTCAACTACCATAAACATGTTGTTTTATTGGAGTGTTTCCAAAACCTCATTCATAGTATTGTTGTTACAAAAGCACATTCTACACATGAAAGATAAATTAATGTTTTCACTAGTATATTTTGATCAAATACTTTCTCTTCGTGTAATTTTATATGTAAGCTCATAAAGCCAAGTTATACTGAATGCAAATCATAAAATCCAGCTAGGAAGCTGAGCTGTGCGGGTAGACTGTAGTTGGTTCAAAGTACTCTAATTAGCATCCAAAGATTCTGGTCAAATGTGTTCCTTTTTGCCAAGAACATAGTTCACATGATAGACAGAAAGTGCAGAGTCTTCCTCTGTGTGAAAAAGACCATGGGAGGAAAGCTCTAGTGGCTTGGTCTACTGTGTGCAAGCCTAAAGATAATGGGGGACCTAGTATTAAAGAAGTGCTCTCTTGGAATAAGGCGGCTATGATTAACATTCTGTTGAAGCTAAGCAGTGCAGAGGCTAATCAATCAACCTTTATTAGATGGTGCAAATGATTAGGGGTGAGCATTCGGTTCCGGTTATTCAGTTATAACCGATAACGAAATTATTTAGCTTTTTATAACAAAAATTTTAACCGTTTTTTAAAAAAATTGGTTATTCGGGTAGATCCGAAATATTATTTGGTTCGATTTTGGTTCCAGGGATGGGAAATTCGGTTTACCCGAATAACCGAATTACATATGTTGAAAATATTGGCTAATTCGGTTCTTTTATATAATTCACTTATTTTTATAGTTCGGTTTCTTTTTATAATTAGGTTCCTTTTAAATTAGGTTCTTTTTTACAATTTGGTTCTTTTTTTATAATTCAGTTTTTTTTAATTCGGTTCTAACTGAAACCGAATTAAAAAATTTGGTTTTCGGTTCGGTTCTCGGTTCCAGCTTTGAAAAAATTTCAGTTTTTGTTTTCGGATATTTTGGCTCTTATACTCAATTCGGTTATTTTGGTAGAACCGAAAAAAACCAAAAACCAAACTATTTTTCCTAGTTCGGTTTTCTGGTAGAACCGAATAACCGAATGCTCACCCTGCAAATCATACACCATGAAAAATGTGAGCATTTGGAATGTTAAGCTCAAAGGAAGTCATGCTAAGTGGTGAAGTGCTGTTTAGCACATAGAGACCAGATTGTTTCCAAAAATTTGAAGGACAATCTGATAGATGGTAGGATAAAACAACAACCAAAGATATTTTTGAAATAATTCAGCCTATACTGGCTACGGGATGTTGGGAAAAAATAATATGGTCTACCTACTGCACTCCCCATGCCTCGTTTATTTGGTTGCTAGCTTGTCACAATAGACTTCTGGCAAGGATAGAGTCAAGAGGTGGAACCACAACATTGTGCTCATTGTGTTTTTTGTGGAAAGAGGAAACTCAAGACCACTTATTCTTTGAATGTGATTTCAGTAAGAGCTTTTTCAGGAACTTTTACATAAGTGCCTGATCTGCAAATTACCAGTTGTGTTTTCTGATTGTATATGCTATGTCTCTGGAGGTCAAGGAACAAGTCTAATCTAGCCTATAAGATGAGAGCCAAAGTTGTGGGTGTGGTGATTTATCACATTTGGAAAACCAGAAATGAGATTATCTTTGCTACTCCTCTCCTCATGCTAAGAAATGCATGGCTGATATCTGTGGGGAGTTGAAGATAAGATGGGGTAGATTTTCCTACCCAGTAACTAGGAAATCTTATAGAACCTTAAAGTGTTTGAACTTGCTGGAATTTTTGGGTAGATAGTATATAATGGTGGTTTGTGTGGGTTCCTACAACTTGTTGTAGAGGAGTTATATTGTATATGTAATTTCTGTTTATAGGTTAATCAAATACAACTTTCCTTTAAAAAAATCATAAAATCCGGCAACCTTAAGTGCATACATTCAAAATACCACTTTTTGGCACTCCAAACCTTAGTCATTCGAATGAACCAATCCAGAAGGCCATCATTATTCATAGGAACACAGTTAATATTAATTTGGTCTTTCCAAGTCTCACCAACTCCACAACAGTGAAAGAAACAATGGGCAAGATTATCCTTTGCCCCACAGAAAAAACACTCGGAAGTACCTCCGATCCTAGCCATGTTCTCCTGGCAAGGAATAATGTTACCCAGAAATTTCCAGAGATTCGGCTTCGCTCTAGGACTGTAGATAGATGTGATAATCTTCTTACAAACTCTGCTAATAAAGTGGTGCTGGTTTGAAGAACTCTTCACAACCGACTCATTCACCAGGAAGAAGTAGGCTGATTTGACCGAGAACTTTTTGTCTTTGGTAAGTTTCCAGATCCACCTCTCTTACTGACATTATCCTGGTACCTAGAAGAACTGGCCCAGGAAATGTCTCCTGCCGAGTACTGTAACACCCCTACCACTAATACCGTAATTACCGTCCAATCTCCTTATACATTCGTATTCACGCAGCGGATACATACTTACTCAACGGCGGGTGATACAATGCCGTTAGCCACCCACGTGACTAACAAGGCTACTACTACATACGACATCGGTCTGATGGTCCAGAATATCCAAGTACTACACAAATACAATACATACTCCCTTTACTTACTGAGTACTACAATACTCCATTCGATACAACACTCCATTCAATACAATACTCCATAATTCAATACAAGATAATACACTACACATACCGAGTTTACTAAGTTCCGAATACAATTACGATGCTTCTTCCAAGTTCATACATACTCTTTAAAAGTCTAACCACTACCCATTTCTCACAACTATATACTTGCAACTTACGTAATAGTGTACCCCTTGGTACATTTCTACCTTCAAGGCTACAAGCCTTATACCATTTACTATAATCTACATTTCATTCCTAGTAATCTTGGCATGTCCACCGTCTCTTCTGTGACCATGTCTGCTTCGGGTACCTGCACACTAAAAACGTTCCCTCTAGGGGGTCAGCTTACGCTGAATATGATAACCGCATACCCCGCGTACTAGCGAGGGTACGCCGACCATTTGGTTGAATACATGCAATTCATTTGCAACCCATACATACATACATACATGCTTTCATTCACGATACTACAATACTACACAAGGTATACATACATTTGCACAGTACAATACATGCTTGGAAGATAATACAAGTCAACCAATACTTACTACCATCTTCTAGGATACACATACACAATACATACTCATTACATACTCAATACGCAATACGGAGATACACTTCTCCAATTCACACAGAAGGCTTGTTAGCTTCTTTACACACCCGGGTTAATCGGGTGTTCAATACTCATTTGCTCAAGGTCAATGACTTACAATAGTCAAGACCGATACACATACGATACTTACTTCTTACTTACTTTACTCAGGTTAAGTCGGTATGACCTCCAGGTAGGGATTACTACATCCCACCACCGGGCTTTAGGGTGGCCCACTAATCCAGGATGCTACCCATTCAAGGGAATTGGTCCATGGAAAAGATTACAGCCAGGATTCGGATCCAACCTTTGTGTTTCCTTATCCTCACGCGTGGCCGAAACTATATCGGACTTCTACTCATTCCATTTACTCATTACTCATGTTAGGAGTTAGATTGTTCGGAATTAGCAGAAGTCAGTACTTCACTTCCTTACATCCATACAATACACAAGTACACATTACTTACACATACTCTTCATTTCCATTCATACATTTCATGAATTATACCAACTAAATGTTCAAGAAGATACACAAAAACAAATAGTTCAAACACAGTTAAGTGCAATATAAGTCGATTCGTGCATTTATCTTATTGGTGATCACATAAGCACATAAATCGGGGTAACCAGGTTAGGATACAGAGCATGAAGAAATCATACCTTTCACCGTTGATTTACTCTAGCGGGCGTTCCCTTGTTCCTTTGGTTCACATTTGTTTCTCGAATCTTACTCTCGAATCAATGACTACATGCCAAATGATTCCATTAATACTAAGCTTTACAATACATGCTTAATTACTACGCCCGTACTTACCCCGTTATCCCGTTGTTTTGGTTTAACTTAATGTTCTTATACTTACAATTTCCTTAATTTGTTTTCTTACTCATTTACTTATTTCCTTACCATTACTACCTCAATAATGGCGTATCACTACATTCATATGCATATATGTGTATAGGCATATATATATACACACATATGACTACCATAGTCATATAATAATACATATAGTTTTTTTTTTGTTTTGACTCGACCGACCTTACCCAGGGTCGGACCCAAGGTCGGTCGAAGTCAGTAAGTTTCGTTAAGGCAAAATTCCAGGCTCGACCGACCTTGCAAGTCCGGTCCCAAGTTCGGTCCATTCCAGTGAGTTACGTACGTGAAAATTTCAGGCCCGACCGACCTTGCAAGTCCGTCCCAAGGTCGGTCCGTTCTAGTATGTTCTGGGTTCGAGTTTGCTGGACTCGACCGACCTTGCCCAAGTTCGGTCCCAAGGTCGGTCCATTCCAGTAGACCTCTGGCCATCACAATTTACGACTCGACCGACCTTGCAAGTTCGGTCCCCAAGGGGTCGAAGTCAGAAGACTCCCCGTCTTTGTATTTTAAGGCTCGACCGACCTTGAGGGTTCGGTCCCAAGGTCGGTCGGCCCAGTACTTCAGTTTTAAAATCTGTTCTTAGTGTTTTGCTTTCCCATTGATTCCCCAATCTTTACCAATTCTTCCTACATGTTTACCACCCATTTAGATGCTCTAAATCACCTTACTTCATACACCAAGTCCATTACTAAATTCATTTCCCATTCTCATAGGGATTTACACAATTTCCTCTCTTTCCATTCCTGCACACATAGCAGTTTTTGTTCCTCTTATGCTACAGCTTTTGAACCGACTTCTACCATTCAATACTCCTACCACCATACCATTACTTGTATCCTCATCACATTATTTTCCATTCAATCCTCCCCCTTTATCTAACTCCTCTCCAATCTGTTACAAAGTGGTTTGCTACACACTTTAAGCTCTCCAAAACACCTAGTTCCTCCTAGTTTCTCCAATGCATTTTTAGTACTTCATGCTACAGATTTTTACATCCTTTATCCTCATATCACAAACTACCATTCCATGGTTACTAGTATCTCTACTATCACCAATACACACCTTGGTTCTCCTCTTCACCAAGTCATTCTTAGTACACGATCCTACTAAAATTTCACCATAGCTCACCTACTTTTCTTACTTAGCCACACATAACATCCCCACCAAATTCATTCCTAATCTAGCCACACCCTTGCAAGGGTCCTACCAGCAATCAATACAATACCAATTCATTAATACTTCCTCAATCCACAATATTAGTACACATATACAATACTCTTGGCTCTAAGGCCTATAATTCACATACTAGTTCACAAATACCCAAAATTCCAATACTACAATACCAATAGAATATTTTGGGTTCCTTAAATTGGTTTACCCATTCCCATTACTCTAATGCATTAAATTTACCATTCAAGAAAGGGCTCTTACCTTAGGCTCTTAATTCCTTCTTTCTTTTCCATTTCTCCTTCTTCTCTCTTTCTGCCCAAATCGGCTACATGGGGAATGGAGTTGCCAAACTCCATTCCCATCACCGATGTACACAAAATAAGTGCAATTAAAATGCTAACCCTTAAATTAACACTAATTCATTGGAGTGTTTAGAATACAAATTCTAGGGTTTACCTTTGGAGTGTTTTAGGAGGGGTTTTAGCCCTTGGCTCAAGAAGGTGAATCCACCACCATTGCAAGGTTGATATTATGCTCAAAAGAGAGGGAGAAAATGGAGTATTACAAGGAGATAAAAATCGGTTACCCAAGGAAGACAGAGGAAACTTGAACCTTTTATGGAGATTTTTACCTTGTTGGAAAGAGGAGACTCCAAGCTCTACTTTGATGTCATTTTCTCTTTGAATGGGGAAAACCCATGGAGATGAACTTCTTCATTTTTGGATTTTGAAAAGAGAGAAATGTAGAGGAGAATGAGGGGAGCAAGAATATGTATTTATTTTGCATTTGGAGCTCACATGGAGGTGGAGCATGGAGAAGAAGATGAAGTTGCCATTGTTGTTGTTGGGGGAGCTCAAAATCGCCCAAACCAGAGAGAGAGGAGGGAGAAATCGGGGAGGGGAGGAAGGAAAGAGAGGGTGAGTGAAATGTGAGAGTGAGGTGAGAGGAAAGGGTATAAAGTAGTTTTACTTTATTACTTTTTGCTTTTGCTCTCTTATTTAGTTAGCTAGTTACATGTGTGTGAGAGGGGTTGTTTGACTAATAAAAATCGGCCCCCTACTGTATTACTAGCTGGAGCGTTTTTCGTCTTTTACAGAAAACGCTCGTAGTTACCCGGTATTGGTATTCACCAACCGGGCCCTTTTTCCGGAATTTTCTCATTTCTTTATTTTTATTGGTTATTAAGCTTCCATAAATGCTTAATAATTATTATTTAATGCTTCGTAATTTTTACGGGTCCATTTGACCACTTAAAGTCACGTTTTCTAGTTTCCTTGAAAAACGTGCTCTAAAGCTCTATTACCGTTTTAATACATTATTTGAATCTGTTTCTTCGGGAGCTGTTCCCATATATTATTTAGGTATTATTACACCTTTAGAATTCATATAATACGCTAATCGAGGTCTCATACCTCCTATGGTGATTTAACACTTATTTAGCGTTCTTCGCTTTTTAAGCGTTTATTTATTTCTTTTGGATTTTTTTTCCTTACCAATATTACTCAAGCATTATTAGGATCTTAAATACGGATTATAATTATCTTAATCACTATATTTTATTTTGGGGTATTTCAATCTACCCCCTTAAGAACTTTGTCCTCAAAGTTGCTCAAGGTTATAGGATTACAATACTTGTTCATTCTTACTTGTCTATGCTAAAGGTCGTACATTCTTCCTCCTTACAATATCTGGATTCATTACTCCAGGTTTCTACATTCCATTCAATACAAATATACCATACTTACTTCCACCCGCATCACATCCCACCATCTGGTTCCACATTACAAGATTATACATACATACGGTGCAAAGCTATCCCCAAAGCAATGCAATACACATTACAATCCCGCAGGCACCTAGGTCATTTAGACACAGGACTCCTCTATGTCCCGCTGCCCTTGGAATAATAACATGATACACTACTACCTCTCCGGTATATGCTTCTAACAGATCGTCTCCAAGCTAAGAAATTCTTTCGCAACTACTACTTAGAATTTTTTTTTCTAGAGCACACAACTCCAAATTCCAATTTATATTCATTGCTTCTATCCTATGTGTGATTCTTGTGACCACTTGAGGGGAGCTTCAAGAATCATTCGACCCTGATGTGATCAGCATCAATGTTGAACTATCTTTCCACCCCAATTTGTGTTCGGTTTCCCTTGATCTGATCAGGATCAAGTTCGACCTCCCACATCAGTTTCAAACAACAGATAATTCCATCATTTTCATTTTCTACCTTTTTACTCTTCCTAGTCATAATTACAATTTCATACAACTCCAAAGGATGGAATTCAGTCCATCAATCATTCTCAATCTACTTCCCAAATACTTTCCTCGGAATTCAATGCCTAAGTGCTCATTTCATCGATCCCTCTTTTCTTCCATTACCCTCTATTATCTCTACCATTCTGACTAGGGAATACAATGCTTATGAAATTCAGCTGTCCTCAATTTACTTCCAATAACATACTTACGAATACACCACTCATGGGCTACATTCTACTACTCATAGTCAATCCGTACTACTCCTTAAGGATATGATACTTGGGAGCTCCGTCCACTACTCATTCTCAATTGTCTCAAGACAATCACCTAGGGAACTCAATTTCCTCTAGGTTCTACATCGGTTTTATACCGACTCTTGCATTGTAGTGCCATGTCTAAGTTCAAATGGGCATACACAACAGGAATTATCATTTCCCAAAGAGTTTCTCTACTCTTCTTTACAAATACTCTCACATTGGAGTTACAAGATGGTTATTTCATCCTATGGTATTCACATCTCTTGTGCCTAATTACCACAGTTACAATATGAATGAATACGTATGTTTATTTAACATAAGTACCAATCATTAAATCAATTCTCATTTGTGCTATGCACATTATAGTTTATGTGCTTTATTCATAAAGTTCACATTAAGCGGTTTTCGCTCTACCCCCTTAAAGGGATTACGCCCACGTAATCTCCCATATGTTAATATTAACAGTGGTTTACTCGATTTGGGAAATCTGAAACGTTTAGCTTCACTATGATATACTATAAATATGCTATGGTCAAAGGGTCTTAACCATACCAATGGTTTGGTCTTTGCATCGAGGATTCCTATATGAGTTTATTTAACTCATAATCATTCGGTTCTGGCCTATCTTGCCTCAAGGCATCGATAGCCATTCTTCATACTTACTAGGTGTATTACATTTCCTGGCTAGGGCCCACTAGCTTCTGCTGCGCGACCCTGATAACTTGGGTTACTCACCCTTCATGTCATCCTCAATGTGCTATACATCACCTTTTTATCCCTCTATTGTGGGAATAAGGTTTACTAAATAAATGTGGTATTCTTTTTACCGTGTTTAAACTCACGAGTTTTAGATTCATAACCAGCTCTCTGGCAATCTATTATACGTATTATTCGTAGTCCCACGACTATTCAGTGGTTTCCTCCGACTTATTGTCGGGTGAGGTTAAGTCACTACTTAGTTTTAGTGCTTCCTTAGTTGTCACTAGCTTCTGAATTATACCAGTTCTTCTGGTTCAGTACAAGTGTTCTTTACTTGTATGACCTTACATTTCCTATGCATCGGTCCTAGTGACTTCTTCAGTCTCCTTTCACCCTTTATTCCAATGGAATTCACATCTTGTGAGTGTTAGTGTGTTCTACACTCTTCGTGCTTCTTTGGCTTAGGCCGCACGGTCTGTTGCTCAGCTTGCCTAACTGGCTTATGCCATGTTTGTGGTGAAAGAAGGATTTACTACGGTTTACATTCTCCATGTCCCTAGCCATCCCATTAGATCATTAGCTGCACAAGTGCAATACCAAAACACTCAGTCATACAGAGTGCAGAGGCATAAACGCTTGACAGTAAGTCACTTATGTGATGGGAGGATATTTCTGTCTGTCTTCTCATACTATACTCCGTGTCATTATCTAACCCACTTCCTCATAGCGGTCGCTTGTTGCGCCCGTATTCTTATTCATTATACAATATCATTCTTACTGATTGTGTTACTGTGGTAGCTCGTCTTTACTCATTACTATTGTCGTTGGCACCATTTCCTTATGGTGTAATTACACTAGGGGGGTTCCTAGTTCATATGTATGAGGATTGTCGTAGCATACCGCAGTGGTATTATCTTCCCCATGTGGAGATTGTTTCATTCCAGTTAGGTCTCATGTGTAGGTTGGTTTGACCTCACATTATTTCCATCACTTACGATAACATTTACCAATATTTGGTTGACCAAGGATGAGATAATTCATGGGTTATAAGCTCTCTTGAGCGTCGGTCATTTGTGGTGTTCAATGTATTCACATTGATTGTCTTTGACAATTACTGTCTCCCAGTGCTGGGCATTGGTTATGGCTCTAGCTGTATGTTTTACTTTTGTATATACATCACGGAATATCCCAAGGAACTTCAGGGTCCTCTAATTCCGTTCTCTATTTGAAGAGTATTTTATTACTGATAAATGTAAGTGATTGTGGAGGGGTTTATCTCCACTCACAGGTTTCATGACAAGGTTACCGCATGGGGTTTACAAAATGGTCACCACATACTTGGGTGTATATGGAGTATACTACTCCTTTTAAATCGTAATGGTTTGGAAATCTCATTTCCTATCCCATCACTTCTTGGCAATATCCATATGCCTAGGCTCATTGCTATAGTAGAAGGAAGCCTTTTCTAAGGGTTCACATCTCCCACCTTGGTGGTCTTCGATTAACGAGGGGTACTTTTCCTCGGGTTTCCGTAGTGTCCAAATGTGGACTAGGCCAATGTTGGCATTTATCACGATTCTTATGCCTCTAAGCTACCATTACTACAGAAGGCATGAAGGTACTTAAAAGCTTGTCACTGTATACTAGACTGATGCTTAGTGACAGTGACATGAGCTGGCCACTCCAAGCCACTCAGGATGTTGGGCTTGAATTGATGGTCCAGTTGTGATTTCTTGTCGTATGAGACGATATCTCTTGCTAGTTTTGTTATCAAATGGTGTGGGTTATGTGAGCCTCGATTTTAAACCCTATCCTATGGGATTAAGTTGATTAGGATCTAATCGGGTTTTTAGGTCCACTTATAACCTAAGATTATAACTATGTCATAACAATAATTATTAAAACCTAAGCTAGCTCACTGGAAACCTATTATGAGTCGCCACCTAATTTTTGACCTAGATTAAATTAGGAAAGGAGAGTTCGGGTCGGGGGCTTGATATTCGACTTATTTAGGGTTCAATTACTTTCATTACCCTTCCTAGGTCGTTTTTCCTCTACTTGGTTTATTTACGGCTTATTACGAGTCGTTTTAACCTAAGTGCGCGAGCTTCTGTTTTTGTGTTTTTTAGCATTTTTTGACAGAAAATTAAAGTGGAAATTAAAATTACTAAACTAGGGTTTCGGAGAGGCAGAATAGGTCGAATTTTGTTTCGCGTCGTAGCCACGGACCTAATGTCCGAAACCACGGACCCCAGTTAACCTATACACAGAAAGTCAAATTTAAACAGAAACGAGATTTTGAAAATCCGGGGCCACGGACAGGACGTCCGTGGGCCCGGACATGTTTTATAAAACCCTAAATTTGAAAATAAAAAATCCCGCCACCGTCCAGGGAGCGTCGGCTTTCGGACAGAGCGTCCGGGACCCCGGACATAGCGTCTGTGGTGCGGACCGACCTCGGACGGCGGCGTTGAGGCTGTTCCCGGCGGTGTTTTTGGCTCAAAATTTATGGGTACGTAGCCTGTTTTGGCTTCGGGATTTGGTTGTTCCTTCACGTCGAGAAACTTCGAATGCGTCGTTGGTAGCCGATCCGGTTCAACTTCGACCCGAGTTTCTGATTTCTTCTTCCTTGTATGATTAAGGACGGTTGCTTCTGATTTTGTGGTGTTTTGGTGCTTGGAAGTTCAATAGGAAAAGAAAGGATGAGTTTTTGGTGATTTTGGGGTGATTTCTGCAGTGTTTCGGTATTGATTTGAGGCTTGGAAGTGTAAAAACGTGAGAAGAAGGTTTGTGGCTGTGTTCTCTGACTTTTGAGGTGTTCTCCTTTGCCATAGTTCGTTCTTGGGGGGTCCTTTTATAGAAAGAGCATGGTCAAATTGATAGAGCAAGATCTTTATCTAAAAGACTGATTTTGTGCTCTAAGGGAATCTGATTTTTTTAGAATATGTTACAAGCCGATAAAAATTATGAAAATTTAACTGAAGGTAAAGAATGATTTGTAGGAATTATGAGAGTTGGAATAGGATTAGTTTGATAAATAATCGATTAGATAAAAATCGCACAATATGGAATCTCCCATAATTCATAACTAATTATTGGAAAGTCGAAATAACGAAATTCCAACGGCATTAGTCTCTAAAAATCATCCTCTATCTTGTGTTAAAATTGCATGACATTTTGTTTTGATTTCGGTATTTTCCGGAGGAGAGAGAAAATTGTAAAAATGATTGAATTTCTCTTTTAAATTTTGGGATAAGGTTCCCAATAAAATAATTTCAGGTTTATGACTGTATGTAGTCATGGTAACCATGTGACAATTTTATTTTAATTTTGGAAACCTTTTAATTTCTATTTTGAGGCTATTTCATGTGTTAATTATTAAAGAAATTAGCTTATAATATGAACTAAAAGCTAAATTTCCAGAATAAATATTATCAGAGAACCATGAAATACCTTTCATAATGACCATGATATTTGGAAGTGTTTGGAGATAATGAACAAGTCATATGAAAAATAGAAAATCCCGAGAATGTCCTTGGAAAATCCTACATTGGTGCATTTTGACCACTTTGCCCTTTGTAACACGTATGCCTTAGAGACCACTCCGGGGGGTTGAAATTTTGGGTATAACAGATTGCCCCCGTCAACTAGGCTTTGTAATGAAGATGAAAAGACTAGTTGATGCCTGAGTGATACCCCAAAATTTTGGATCTTAAAAGGCCCTATATGCAGATTGCGTCGAGCTATTCTAAGGCGCTGACTACCTATGAGTGAGAATGAGAAGATGTCAAGCGATTCTAAGGCGTTGACTACCTATAAGATGAAGTAATGTCAAGCGATTCTAAGGCGTTGACTACCTAAACGATGAAAGTGATGTCAAGCTATTCTAAGGCGCTGACTACCTATAATGAGTGAAATGTGCTTAATGTGATGATGACTTGTATGACCTAGGTGCATCTAGGGACCGGAACCTATTCCGAAGTGTGTGTAAAAGGTTAAGGACTGAGAGTGCCAAACGTGGCAGGTGCTAAGGAAGTGGGTAAGACTTATGACAAGCTTGAGGGTGAGTTCTTCTACTCAGGTGAGAATTTGTATCTGTAAAGAATCTGCATCTTTGTGGTGAGAATCTGTATCTGAATCTACGGGTGAGAATTTGTATCTCTGAAGAGTCTGTATCTATGGATGAGAATCTGTATCTCTGAAGAATCTGTATCTTCGTGGTGAGAATCTTATCTCTGAAGAATCTGTATCTTCGGGGCGAATCTGTATCTCTGAAGAATCTGTATCTTCGGGGTGAGAATCTGTATCTCTGAAGAATCTGTATCTCCGGGGCGAGAATCTGTATCTCTAAAGAATCTGTATCTTCGGGATGAGAATCTGCATCTCTGAAGAATCTGTATCTTCAGGGAGAATCTGTATCTCTGAAGAATCTGTATCTTCGGGTGAGAATCTGTATCTCTAGTCTATGATGAGGAGTTTCATGCAGACGGATGCAAGGTAAACTTTATGCAAATGATCATGATGAAAGTTGATTATGAAAGTGCCAAACGTGGCTATGATGATGTGCATGTCAAATTACAATCAAAGTGTATGTAGGAAACTTGTCCAAAACAAGAAATCGTTGGAAAATGTGCCAAACGTGGAAGTGTTTGAAGAAAATTCTGTTTAGTGAAAAGGAAAGTGAAATTATCATCTCCTAACTATAGACTTCGGACTTGTAATTTATCTCCTACGAGATGAACATGCCGCTGTAGACACCAAAAAATTCACCTCATAAAGCAAATTCCGAAATAATAAGAGGGGTCATCGCCTTTCTTTTTTCAAAACATATTAACGTGCGTGCTAAGACGAAACCATCATTTTATAATCTTTTTCAAAACATTTCAGAAAAAAAACACAATTCTTCAAAAATGAATTTCCATCGACAGTCGTTTCAAGGTCGTCCCCTTTTGTTTATTCACTTATTTTACTATTTTATTTTATTTTAATCATCTATTCACTTTTTCTTATATTTTAGTTTTTTCTACTATTAGCATTAGTATTTTTATTTTTATTTCTATTTATACACACTCATTTTCATCTTTCAAACTCAATCCACACTTGGTTGAAATCTGGCCTAGCCCAATTCCTTAAACCCACTCTATTTTCAGCCCTTGGCTTCAAAAAGCCCACTATCATGCGGTCCATTTTCTCTGGTCCACTCGGGCCCAACCCAAATCAAGAAGAAGACCCTAATGATCTCTGTAAAACAACAGTAAAAAGAAACCCTACAGGGGGAGATTGATTCCCGTTTTTTACAGTAGCCGCCCCGACATTCTTCCTTCTTGTCGATATCTTCTGCTCCATCCAGCTCCCTCTCGATCGTTCTTCTTCATTTAAAAAAAAGAAAGAGAACTGAGAGGATTCTCCTCAGCAACACCAGCCGTCTCCTTCTCATATCCTCTTCTCTCGATCAATGTTTTCTTCCATCTCTAGAAATCAAAGACCTAGTCCACCCCCTATCCCCCATCGCCACCTTCATCTCGAAAAGAAAAAAACGATGAAATCTTGGCTCGCCATACCCACTTCACTCTCTCTCGATCATCTTCAGAAACCCAGAAGAAACTCCAGCTTCTGCAACAATGGTGCCTCTGTTCACTACTCGAGGATTTCTCTCAATTTCCCTTTGAAAAGAACGTGATTCTGGGTCAAGCAATTGTCGCATACACCTTGCCCATGTCCGGCTCAAATCTTGCTGGAAATCCCCCATCTCCCTCCCGATTTCAATCGCTCTCCTCACCGAGAATCCCTTCGCTCACTGTTGAAGGAGTGGTCATCTCTCTCGCTCGTTACAACCCACAAACGGGGAAGTTCTATTTCCGAGTTCGACCATTTTTTCTTCAGCCCTCAGGTACCATTGCATCAGTATTCCATCCGAGGTTCACTTATGCTCTGAGCGATACTGCTCAAATCGTTCGGCTTTGATTTTTTCACCGGCGATTCTTCTCGATACTTCTTTCAGGTGGTGTTATTTCGGTTTTCTGAACCCTTGCTCTTTTAATTAGTCCATCTGTCGATTCATTGTTAAGTACTGGTTTGAGGCACTCAGGAACCAATTCACAGGGAAGTAGGCTTTCTGGATACTATTTTTTCTTTGCGTTCTTGTCGGTTCAAAAACCCTCTTTAGGATATGACCGATGCCACCGTTTAGCTCAGTTCCTCTGTCGCCTTGTTTTCACATACTGATCGGAGAATTTGTTTGGTCATTCGACTGTTCGCTGCGCTACCTGACACTTATCTGAGAATAAAACCTTGTTAAATCTTTGTATTGATGTGGGTGATAACTCTTTGGTTCTTTTGGTGCGATTTGGATTACAACATGGGCAGTTTGGTTGTCGGTCTCTGCATATCGTGATCATTGGTTAAGGAAATCTGATCTTTCTTGTGTTAGTATGGAAACTTGAGTAAAGTGATTCGAATTTCAACGAGTGCCCCTAACCCTTTTCCGGCCTTTTGGGTAATTAGGGGCCCACATGTTCCCGTTTGCCCTCATTTGTGGTTGATACGATTCTTGGGCCCTCCCTTTCCGGCCTTTGGGTATCGAGGCCCAATTTCTCCCGCTCATATGTTTACTGGTTCTGTATTAGATCAAATAAAATATACGAGATTCATTGCTGAGATTATCCATTGTACAGCTGCTGGACTTTTATTACTATTATTATCTGATTTGGCCTGGCTGATTATGGGCCCGTCGATGTGGGTATCCGATTTCATTTTGACATTGCGCTATCCGTTCAATTCTATCACTGCTTATACCTTGGCTTCTACTTTTTACTGAGGTACATTACTTTGAGGGTTCAATATGACTGGGCGGGCTTTCAGAAATTGAGCTTCATTGTGGCTCTTCCGGGTTTGGATCTTCTATCTGTCAGCTTTTACTATACAATTGCGATTAATTGTCCCTTTGCGCATTAATATTGAGTTTGGAAATACAGCCCACTGCCTTGTCACTAGCTTGGACCCTTGTGCATTACTTTTGGCTTTAAACTCATGTTGATTGGTGGTGTTATGATCTTGACCCTTTTCATGCTTCTTACCTTTGGTTTCATGTCTTGACCGAGGTACATATACAATTGGACATTGCTGGGTCTACTTGAGTTGCGCCTGATGGACTTGTGGTTTGACTTCAGATCATGCTACACCTTTGCGCTTTGGGCTTACCTTTTATGGCAACGGGATCGTGGCTTGGACTACCGGGGTCTTCGCTTCAAACACATGTAACGGTTGGTGCACTTCTTGCTGATCCTATCAGCTCAAGTGAGGCGGCGTCGATGCGACCCCCCATAGCAGCTCTCTATTTAAGATTTTTATCTACGTTTTGTATTAATCTGTAATTGTTTATTGTTCTTACTTTCGGGTGTAGTCTTAGGACTTATTCATTTTTGTAATTCATTCTTTGCACGTGAACAATTTTAGCATGTTATCTCTAGCCAGTTTTGGATTATTTTGTTCTAGAGTGTATTTTACTCCTTATACATATTCATTTGAGCTTGGAGATTAATTTGAAATCTTGTAGGATTTTCGCTAGTGTTCAATCACCAAATTTTTGTACATAATGTTTGCACTTCATTTTGCTTCTCTTTGTACCCTATGTGAGATATTTGCTTTGTTGTTTTGTGATTTATGTCCCTTGCTTGTTGCTTATTAATGTCATAAGCCTTAGCTACTATGTCCTTAGGTCCAAGCCATTAGGATAGAGGGATCCCCCTGGTCTGATAGGTCATTGACCAATCTCGTGGTGGTGACACCCCTAAACCCTAAAACACACATCTAAAATATGTATATAGACTAACATTCTCATTTTGGTTTTAGACCATTAGATTTACCTAATTCAAAATCTCTCACCCATATTTCAGCCCAAGTCACAATCTGGCCCATTTCTTACTTAAGCCTACTTGGCCCGCTAAGCCCAAATCCGCCCCATCAAGCCCAAACTCGGCCCAAACTAAAACCTAAATCCGGTCCAAACCAAGTCCACAAAAGTCAAACCTTGACCAAAAAGAACGTTGACTTTGACCTGACTTTGACCAATCTAAACTTTGACCAATCTGAACTTTGACCTTGACCTAGTTTTGATCCGGTCCAACTTTGACCAACTTGAACTTTGACCAATCCAACATTGACCTTGACCTACCTTTGATCCGGTCCAACTTTAACCAACCAAAAATTTGACCAACTTGAACTTTGACCAATCCAACGTTGACCTTGATAAAAAAATGTTGACCTTGACCAAAAACATTGACCTTGACCAATCTGAATGTTGGCTTTGACTCAACTTTGACCCAACCCGAACTTTGACCCAACCCGAACTTCAATCCAGTTCAAGCCTGAACCTCAACCCAATTCAAACTCGACCTCAATTCAAACCGAACTCGACCTCAATCCAATTCAAACTCGATCTCAATCCAAATTGAACTTGAATCCAATTCAAACCCAATTCAATTCAACTTCATTTCATTCCTAAATAATCCCAAACATCATAAATCTCAAACTCCTTGAAACTCCAAACTCCTTAGATCTCAAACATGTCGAATCTCTAAACGTCTCAGCAGCTCAACAGACTTGAACGTCTCAACAGCTCAACAGACTCGAACATTTCAGCAGCTCAACAGACTCGAACGTCTCAGCAGCTCAACAGACTCGAACGTCTCAACAGCTTAATAGACTTGACCGTCTCAACAGACTCAACCGTCTCAGCAGCTCAACAGACTCGAACGTCTCAACAGCTTAATAGACTTGACCGTCTCAACAGACTCAACCGTCTCAGTAGCTCAACAGACTCGACTGTCCCAGCAGCTCAAGACTCGAACGTCTCAGCAGCTCAACAGACTCGAACGTCTCAACAGCTTAATAGACTTGACCGTCTCAACAGACTCAACCGTCTCAGTAGCTCAACAGACTCGACTGTCCCAACAGCTCAACGAACTCGAATATCTCCATAGACTCAGCAAACTCAAAAACCTCAAGAACCCTCAGCTTTTCACACCCGAATACCTTCAAAACTTGTAACCCTTTCAAGCCTTGATCATCTACAGAGAGCGTCTCACAACTCCGTCATCTCAAGATTTTAAATGTCTCACAGACCCGAGTGTCTCACAGACTTTTTGCACCTCAAACTTCAAAACGAACCCGACAATTTGTCAAACCTCACAAAACGACCACAAAACCTCTTTGACCCCTCAGAGACCCAAAAGGTCAAAACCTCAATTCCTTCAAAACCACAAAACTCTCAAACCTCCAAAAACCCTGAACTACGTAAGGTCTGATCTCAACAAGGAGTTGGGTACGTAGGCAGCCCATCTAGGGTGCGACCCCATTCCAAACAAAAAACCCTTTTCCCCCCTCTAAGGTGGCTCTCATATCTCTCAAAACACTCAAACCTTCTTCGGCTCCCCCAAACTTCGAATCATCAGACTCCAAGTCTTGCCTTTTCACTCGACCTCAGATGTTTCCCAAATCCTCATTCTATAGTTATTCGAATTCATCAATTCTTCTTCTTGGTGCTAGCTTGGCAGAAAAGCTCGCCTCATCCACTCGTTTTCTCTCCTTCCATCCTAATCCTATCCTTGGCTTTGAAATGAATCTCTCTAAAAAGGTTTTGAAAGAAGGCAATCCCGACAATTGGAGACCGAGGTTTCCTCGGGCACCAATCCGAAGTCGTGGTCGTTGCCACTTCTAAGGGGTGTAACCCAGTGCGAACCCACAACAGAATCTCCGCAAATGACCAGATAAGTCCTATCCATAGGCAACAAATCATCAGAGTCAATTAACGGTTCTTTGAACCCTTCTCTCCTTCCTTCCTAGTATCTTAGGTCAAACTAGGTGGCGACTCTAGTCAACTCCGCCTTATAGAGGCATAAGTCCGCGTGGAGCCCATTGAGAGCGGGTGTAGTGTTCACTTACACTCCCCTTATGCTTTCTGGGAAAGACGGACGATTTAGTAGGTATTTGAGGGATGCCAAGAATAACGGGTTTTCACCCTCCACAGAATGGCATTTTAGGATTTAGGCTTTTCAGTCAAGAACCATATTTAGATAGACCCCCCCTCATACCGAAAAATCACCCTCCACAGAATGGCGACTCTGCTGGGGAAAACTTGAGTAAGTTTTTCTCAAACTCAAGGAAGACTGAACTCCATTCAAAATTGTCAGGATTTCCCCACTTCTTTCAAAACCTTCAAGAGATTCTTTTCAAAGCCTTTAGGATTATTTTACTCCACACTTAGAGTGTGTATCTGATGAGGACAGATAGGATTTGTTAGATCCTCAACAAACATTGCAACAATTGGGTTAATCATTAGCTCACGATTAGAAAGAGACACTTAGGATTGAATGAAGCTAACTTCCCTTCAGGTTAATGACAACCAATTGGAATTACCGCCTTCAAGACAAAACAGTTAGTAAATAGGGTTGTTTGTTATCCTCTGCTTTATTTACCGCATTCATGTTATTGTTACTTGTTGCGGGGTGAGACGGTCACTGACCTACACCATTACCGCTTTTACATTTACAAGTTGTGAATGCATGGGTAGCTTAGGACATGCATTCCTCTGTGTCACCCCTATTTCCACGAGTCACGGCATCCCAATCGGTCCACGATTGATTTCCCATGAGTCGGGTCACTCATTGAGTGGTTAAGCCCGCGAGGCGAGACGGTCACCGACCTACGCCCTGAAGACTCATGATCCAAAATTATCCTCCATATCCGAGTCGGAGCCAGCATATAGTGAACCATGAGCCTTCAGTGTCCAGCTGCCTAATCCGGTGTCTAGGACGGGTTTTATGGGTAGTCACCCCCTTGTATGCCGCCTGTCTGACCACCCTTCTGCCTTACCTTGAAGATTGCATGGGCTCAGTTCTCCATTGTTCCTCTGCACCACGGGTGTCTTTAAAGCCCAATGTCACGCTACACATCCATAGAGGATCCCGTATTTACCGGATACCCATACATGGCACAACGTAGTCAGTGAATAATTTGGACTTTGGACACACCTGATCGTGCAGGTGACGAGAGACCCGTTCCCATGCAGTACTTCTCCGAGTTTCCCGAAAAGTGGGGTGTTGTCGGATCATCACTGGCCGTGGCGTATGTTTCCTTATCATCTCGGGTGTCCTGACCTTTCGAACTTAAGCACTCCGGACTTTCTTGATAACGTGCCCCGCAAAGGCATAACAGAGAAAAAAACCGAGAGATGAACAGTGAAGGGACGATGGTTCCCCCGGTGAAACAGAATCATAATTGACCTGGAAAGTGATTATCCCAACATTAACACTTACAGCTCCACATCAAATATAGCCACGATTTACTTTATGCTATACATGTGTGCAAACCACTTTTTCAAACCAGTCTGTTTTAAAACGTTCGGAATTCTCTTTCACATATCTTTTAAAGAGGTTTTACCAGCTCGTTCAATTTAGAGTCTCACCTTAGTTTTGCTCCCAAACATTTGGGGTTTTAAAACCCGTCACTTCATCCTTTACAACCTTGTTATTTCCAAAACGATTTTCAGAAATAGATCTCGAAAAACCTACTTTCTACAAACGAATTTCAAACATCATTCTTCACCAACATTATTTCTCAATGGTTTTTGAAAACAGTTTTCAAAGTGGATTTTCGCAAATGTATTTCAAAATAAATGATTTAGTCCCCATGTCGTGACCCGCTATTTTTGAAGTTCTGCCCACCTTCAAGAGCAGCGGTCATTACCGTGGAGCGTACTAGTCATTTCGTGTTTTCACAAAAGTGGTGGATTTTCACATAAAATTTTGTGTTCGATCATTCATCTTTCCTTTCTCAAAAACATCCCTCTAGTCGGAGCAAGTGAAGCAGCATGAAGATCGACTACGCAGATCGAGCTGAAGGCCAGAGGCGTACCAACCCGTGGAGCTAACCGAGCGACATGAAGACTAACACCAACCATTTAAATACAATCAGAGGTGTACCAACCCGAGTCAAGCGACATGAAGTACCGCTCCGCTGCAAGAGCCTTAAAATGAACAAGCAGCCAGTCAAGAGCCGAAGATGAGCGAGCAGCCGGTCAAGAACCCGAAGACGAGCGAGCAGCCAACCAGGAGCCCGAGCGCGAGCAGTCTTCCAGAATCCCAAAGACGGACCAGAAGAGTTCAGTAGAAGCCCAGCTCAACACTTCCCCATTTTAATGACTTTTTTAGGATTGATGATGTATAGGTCTTCTTCCCCTATGATTCTTTTCTCTCTCGTCCATTTCTGAATAGATTACATGTATAGGTTTAACATCCCTTTGATTTTTTTTTAGATCGATGTGTATAGGGTTCCTCACTCCCTGTTTCATTTGCGAATGACCGAGCGTCAAAGTTTATATTGAGAAATCCACCACTTTGAAAACACACGTTTTCAAAATTGTTTTTCTAAAACTTGGTTTCTTTTGGCACGCACGTATAATAAAAAGAACGAATAAGGGACGACCCCTCACATCCATACATCATTCATCAACTTGGCTTTATGGGGTGAAAATTCATGGTCTACAGGAGGCATCCCCTAAATAAACGACGCCAACAATGCAATCGGACACGAAAAAAAAAAACATGCATTGCATTCATGACAGAAGGGTCACATGCACTTACAGTCAGTTCAAATCATCAGCCTTACATGAATCTCGTCCACACTCACGAGCATCACACACCCTCATGTTTATCGTCACTTGCCACACACCAGCCTTCATCCCAATATCTCAACCTCCAAACTAACCTTCAATGGGATAGTGAAGAACACCAGAGAGTTTGAGCCTTTTTCCAAATCCAGAATCACCATGGGCACCAGTGACCAGAATGTGAGAAAAAGAAAAAAAAGAAGAAGTGCAGTCGTTTCCAAGTCGTGAGGCCATCATGCGGGAGTTGTCACTCCCTAAAAATTCAAAATCCAGGAGCCAATCACCAACCCGACCTCACTTGAGAATTACTTCCCGATAGCGAGCCCAACAACTAGACCACCTTCAAGGGCAACAGTAATGGATGAGCTTCACGAACTGTGAGCTGAATTCGCCTCAGGCGAGACTAGTCATAACCTTACCACTCATGCATTGCATCAAAAAAAAACAAAAAAAAAAACATTCAATCAACCATTTCCATTCACCATTTTCAGCATTTCATGCATACTATATGTAGTAATCCCATATTACCACAATATTGCATGGTAGTATAGTTGCATTCGCATACTCCCGTATCAAAACAACGTCTTTGGCAAAATCTTGATGGATATTGTTTGAATATAGTGCGTGAAACACTTAACTCTTGACCCATCAATGACACAAGGGTCTAATTAAAATCAGCACCACAGACCAAGTGAGTAGTGTGCAAGGAGTGGTACTTTCCCTTGAATTCTGAATGAGGGTATTGGACAATCCACTAAGCGATGAGGGAAGGTAGAGGGTTACAACTGAGGTAAAACCACGAGCGACATGTGCACTCCTTCAGCACATGGAGAGGCACAAATCATAGTGAGAGCAATGTCGATAAACTTGATATGAACTGTGATTTATGCAAAGATCCGAGAATAGTAAGAAAACAATCATTGACTAATGAGAATGACGAGGCACTTAGGAATAAAAACCTCCACAAAACCAAAAAATCCTTGACTCCCCTGTACATAATCCCTTAGTGAGCCCCGTTGAGCCTTTCATGAAAAACTCTTTCTACAAAAAAAAAAAACTCGACAACATGCCACCCCACACATACATACCTACCCTTGCAATAGAGGATCTCGAAGGAGCCGGAGCCATGGCCTCTCCCCCACCATCTTTCACAAAACAACAAATGAAATGTTCGAAGAAACCAATGGGTCAATGCAACTCCAAAGCAAAATTCCAAAAAAGAACGCCAAAAATGTTCGAAAATTTCAACAAGTCAATGCAACTCCAAAGATGATGAGCCAAATGCAAATTTCAAAGCAAAATGAGAAGAAAGTTCAAAGAAAGTTCATCAGAAGAGGCAAGAAGGAGAAATCCAAACCAAAAGGACCAATGATGTCCTAAAGAAACCGATAAGGGGTTATCAAAACCCGTCTAATCATTCCATCCATGGCAAAGGTGAAACATGTCCTCTATTGCACAAAAGCTCCACAATTCCCAAATAAATCCTCCAGTCCCATGTGACATACATCATACCCCTCAGCCCCGTTATAACCCAATAAAGACCTCTGACTCATAAGTTATTGAGCGTTAACTGAAAGTACTGGATCTAAAACATGAATCATAAGCTCATACTTGTTATCAACATGTCCCGTCATCCCAAAGGGGACCTTGAGTGAATGAGTGTGACCTAATCCCATAAGGTCTTTAGAGTGCGAGTGACTCTTCGATTAAACTACCCAAATCATATCAGCCTACCCCATTGCAGGTGAGGAATTTGTGAGGAACGGAAAGTTCATAACCTCAAAAAGAAATTCCCAATACTGCTCTGAGCATCAAGAGTATCATCACGACATTAGCACACACGGCCATATTCACGAGAGATTGACCCGCATCCCTCCATGAGAGGAAAGTGATTCACACATTCCAATTCAACAATCACTCAAGATCAAACCGAAGATGTTTTATTCGTAAACCTCGTACTAATATAGATAGGGCCATACCTTTTCTCCAAAAATTGCATATGCATTTGCATCGTATCCAGCATTTAATACCTGCATGCATCATAACCAGTACATCATCAGCATCTGACCGGTAAGAACTTTGCCTAGCCTCGCTGAAAGTCAACTTCAGTTGTAGTTATTGAAGCGTAAATTTTGATAAAAAGAAATCGGAAACTGCGGCCATCTGGAGCCATACAAAGATCTTCCTGGAGTTATCCCATGTCATGCTCGAGTCTCAACGACACCACTCCCAAAGCCAAGCTGGAGCCATGCGGGAGCCATCCTCACACTTCGAGATTATCCCTAGAGCCATGCGGGAGGCATCCTCACATTTGAGACTATCCCTAGAGTTACATAGAGCCATTCTCATACTTCGAAACCATCCTTGGAACTACACAGAGGGCATCCTAACAGTCCGAGAACAATACGGGAGCCACCTCAGATCCACATCAGATCTATTTCATCACCGAGGCCTTGCACATAGAGTTTCGAACTACGCCAGGTCTGATCTCAATACAGAATTGAGTACGTAGGCAGCCCGCCCAGGGTGCGACCATCTCAAAAGAAAGTTCCCCTTTTGTTCCCCACTATCATTAAATGAAGCCATCCCGTAGCCTCCCCGGAGCCATCCCGAGCTATCCCGGAGCCATCTCGAAGAACCTAAAGCCGTAATTGACCATACCAAAGCCATTCATCTGCAACCAAAAAACTATCAACCACAGTAAATTACATCGACCCACCACTTGATTCAAAATCCATACCAAAACCATTCATCCATAACAAAAAAATTGTCAAACACAACACAATCCACCAATCACATCAACCCACCATTCGACTCAAAATCCAAAACAAGTCGAAACCCACCAACCATCCCGAAAATCTCAATCCAAATCGAAACCCATCAACCATCCCAGAGTCGTTGCTCACAAGGGAGTCACATATCAAACCGGAGCCATCCGATCATACCGGAGTCCTCGGATCGTATTGAAGCCAAACCCATCAACCATCCCAGAGTCGTTGCTCAGAAGGGAGTCCATGTCAACCGGGGTCATTCGATCATACCAAAGCCATTTGATCATATCAGAGCCATTCGGCCATATCAAAACCACCGAGTTCCCAAAATCGCTCATTCACAAAAAACCATCCATTCAGAAACCAATCACAAAATCACAAAAACCAAAACCAAAAACTCAGGAGCCATACCTGAGTCATCTTGAAATTCTGGAGCCAAGAGTCCTACCAAATCCCGAAACTATAGTGCACATCGGGCGAGACTGTTAAGACAAAACCAAAACACAAGTCCCACACTAACAAAGTCAAGGGCCACATCAACAAAAAAACATTCGACTATCACATCCCTCACAATAGCAACCGAAAAGCATCCAATCCCAAATCAATCCACAATCAAAGTTATCCTCAAATCAACCACTAAAAGCAGCGAGTTTCGTACAACTCCATAAAGTATCATAGGCTCGTCATAAGTCCTATGGCTAGATGTCAAGAGGTCTAGTTGAGGCTCGTCATAAGTCCTCGTACTTCCAATTGCATTATAGGCTCGTCATAAGTCCTATAGCTAGATGTCAAGAGGTCTAGTTGAGGCTCGTCATAAGTCCTCGTGCAGCCCAATCAATCAAATTGTTAGTATCATAGGCTCGTCATAAGTCCTATGGCTAGATGTCAAGAGGTCTAGTTGAGGCTCGTCATAAGTCCTCGTACTTCCAATTGCATTATAGGCTCGTCATAAGTCCTATAGCTAGATGTCAAGAGGTCTAGTTGAGGCTCGTCATAAGTCCTCGTGCAGCCCAATCAATCAAATTGTTAGTATCCTAGGCTCGTCATAAGTCCTATGGCTAGATGTCAAGAGGTCTAGTTGAGGCTCGTCATAAGTCCTCGTACTTTCAATTGCATTATAGGCTCGTCATAAGTCCTATAGCTAGATGTCAAGAGGTCTAGTTGAGGCTCGTCATAAGTCCTCGTGCAGCCCAATCAATCAAATTGTTAGTATCATAGGCTCGTCATAAGTCCTATGGCTAGATGTCAAGAGGTCTAGTTGAGGCTCGTCATAAGTCCTCGTACTTTCAATTGCATTATAGGCTCGTCATAAGTCCTATAGCTAGATGTCAAGAGGTCTAGTTGAGGCTCGTCATAAGTCCTCGTGCAGCCCAATCAATCAAATTGTTAGTATCATAGGCTCGTCATAAGTCCTATGGCTAGATGTCAAGAGGTCTAGTTGAGGCTCGTCATAAGTCCTCGTACTTTCAATTGCATTATAGGCTCGTCATAAGTCCTATAGCTAGATGTCAAGAGGTCTAGTTGAGGCTCGTCATAAGTCCTCGTGCACCCCAAGCCAACCCTATTGTCAGTATCCTAGGCTCGTCATAAGTCCTAGGGTTAGATATCAAGAGGTCTAACTGAGGCTCGTCATAAGTCCTCGTACTTTCAATCGTCTTCATACACTCACGGCCGCATCCCAATGCACCATAAACCGTTGTGAGAATTTTTGGCGCCCCGTCAACCTTGATTCAATTCTGCAAGGGCTTGCAGAATTGAATCAAGGGGAGCCATCTGTAGACACCAAAAATTCTCACCTCATAAAGCAAATTCCGAAATAATAAGAGGGGTTGTCGCCTTTCTTTTTTCAAAACATATTAACGTGCGTGCTAAGACGAAACCATCATTTTATAATCTTTTTCAAAACATTTCAGAAAAAAAAACACACATTCTTCAAAAATGAATTTCCATCGACAGTCCAGTTTCAAGGTCGTCCCTTTTGTTTATTCACTTATTTTACTATTTTATTTATTTTATTTTATTTTTAATCATCTATTCACTTTTTCTTATTTTTATTTTTTTCTACTATTAGCATTAGTATTTTTTTTTTTTCTATTTATACACACTCATTTTCATCTTTCAAACTCAATCCACACTTGGTTGAAATCTGGCCTAGCCCAATTCCTTAAACCCACTCTATTTTCAGCCCTTGGCTTCAAAAAGCCCACTATCATGCGGTCCATTTTCTCTGGTCCACTCGGGCCCAACCCAAATCAAGAAGAAGACCCTAATGATCTCTGTAAAACAACAGTAAAAAGAAACCCTACAGGGGGAGATTGATTCCCGTTTTTTACAGTAGCCGCCCCGACATTCTTCCTTCTTGTCGATATCTTCTGCTCCATCCAGCTCCCTCTCGATCGTTCTTCTTCATTTAAAAAAAAAGAAAGAGAACTGAGAGGATTCTCCTGAGCAACACCAGCCGTCTCCTTCTCATATCCTCTTCTCTCGATCAATGTTTTCTTCCATCTCTAGAAATCAAAGACCTAGTCCACCCCCTATCCCCCATCGCCACCTTCGTCTCGAAAAGAAAAAAACGATGAAACCTTGGCTCGCCATACCCCCTTCACTCTCTCTCGATCATCTTCAGAAACCCAGAAGAAACTCCAGCTTCTGCAACAATGGTGCCTCTGTTCACTACTCGAGGATTTCTCTCAATTTCCCTTTGAAAAGAACGTGATTCTGGGTCAAGCAATTGTCGCATACACCTTGCCCATGTCCGGCTCAAATCTTGCTGGAAATCCCCCATCTCCCTCCCGATTTCAATCGCTCTCATCACCGAGAATCCCTTCGCTCACTGTTGAAGGAGTGGTCATCTCTCTCGCTCGTTACAACCCACAAACGGGGAAGTTCTATTTCCGAGTTCGACCATTTTTTCTTCAGCCCTCAGGCACCATTGCATCAGTATTCCATCCGAGGTTCACTTATGCTCTGAGCGATACTGCTCAAATCGTTCCGCTTTGATTTTTTCTCACCGGCGATTCTTCTCGATACTTCTTTCAGGTGGTGTTATTTCGGTTTTCTGAACCCTTGCTCTTTTAATTAGTCCATCTGTCGATTCATTGTTAAGTACTGGTTTGAGGCACTCAGGAACCAATTCACAGGGAAGTAGGCTTTCTGGATACTATTTTTTCTTTGCGTTCTTGTCGGTTAAAAATCCTCTTTAGGATATGACCGATGCCACCGTTTAGCTCAGTTCCTCTGTCGCCTTGTTTTCACATACCTGATCGGAGAATTTGTTTGGTCATTCGACTGTTCGCTGCGCTACCTGACACTTATCTGAGAATAAAACCTTGTTAAATCTTTGTATTGATGTGGGTGATAACTCTTTGGTTCTTTTGGTGCGATTTGGATTACAACATGGGCAGTTTGGTTGTCGGTCTCTGCATATCGTGATCACTGGTTAAGGAAATCTGATCTTTCTTGTGTTAGTATGGAAACTTGAGTAAAGTGATTCGAATTTCAACGAGTGCCCCTAACCCTTTTCCGGCCTTTTGGGTAATTAGGGGCCCACATGTTCCCGTTTGCCCTCATTTGTGGTTGATACGATTCTTGGGCCCTCCCTTTCCGGCCTTTGGGTATCGAGGCCCAATTTCTCCCGCTCATATGTTTACTGGTTCTGTATTAGATCAAATAAAATATACGAGATTCATTGCTGAGATTATCCATTGTACAGCTGCTGGACTTTTATTACTATTATTATCTGATTTGGCCTGGCTGATTATGGGCCCGTCGATGTGGGTATCCGATTTCATTTTGACATTGCGCTATCCGTTCAATTCTATCACTGCTTATACCTTGGCTTCTACTTTTTACTGAGGTACATTACTTTGAGGGTTCAATATGACTGGGCGGGCTTTCAGAAATTGAGCTTCATTGTGGCTCTTCCGGGTTTGGATCTTCTATCTGTCAGCTTTTACTATACAATTGCGATTAATTGTCCCTTTGCGCATTAATATTGAGTTTGGAAATACAGCCCACTGCCTTGTCACTAGCTTGGACCCTTGTGCATTACTTTTGGCTTTAAACTCATGTTGATTGGTGGTGTTATGATCTTGACCCTTTTCATGCTTCTTACCTTTGGTTTCATGTCTTGACCGAGGTACATATACAATTGGACATTGCTGGGTCTACTTGAGTTGCGCCTGATGGACTTGTGGTTTGACTTCAGATCATGCTACACCTTTGCGCTTTGGGCTTACCTTTTATGGCAACGGGATCGTGGCTTGGACTACCGGGGTCTTCGCTTCAAACACATGTAACGGTTGGTGCACTTCTTGCTGATCCTATCAGCTCAAGTGAGGCGGCGTCGATGCGACCCCCCTAGCAGCTCTCTATTTAAGATTTTTATCTACGTTTTGTATTAATCTGTAATTGTTTATTGTTCTTACTTTCGGGTGTAGTCTTAGGACTTATTCATTTTTGTAATTCATTCTTGCACGTGAACAATTTTAGCATGTTATCTCTAGCCAGTTTTGGATTATTTTTTCTAGAGTGTATTTTACTCCTTATACATATTCATTTGAGCTTGGAGATTAATTTGAAATCTTGTAGGATTTTCGCTAGTGTTCAATCACCAAATTTTGTACATAATGTTTGCACTTCATTTTGCTTCTCTTTGTACCCTATGTGAGATATTTGCTTTGTTGTTTTGTGATTTATGCCCCTTGCTTGTTGCTTATTAATGTCATAAGCCTTAGCTACTATGTCCTTAGGTCCAAGCCATTAGGATAGAGGGATCCCCCTGGCCTGATGGGTCATTGACCAATCTCGTGGTGGTGACACCCATAAACCCTAAAACACACATCTAAAATATGTATATAGACTAACATTCTCATTTTGGTTTTAGACCATTAGATTTACCTAATTCAAAATCTCTCACCCATATTTCAGCCCAAGTCACAATCTGGCCCATTTCTTACTTAAGCCTACTTGGCCCGCTAAGCCCAAATCCGGCCCATCAAGCCCAAACTCGGCCCAAACTAAAACCTAAATCCGGTCCAAACCAAGTCCACAAAAGTCAAACCTTGACCAAAAAGAACGTTGACTTTGACCTGACTTTGACCCAATCTAAACCCAATCTGAACTTTGACCTTGACCTAGTTTTGATCCGGTCCAACTTTGACCAACCAAAAATTTGACCAACTTGAACTTTGACCAATCCAACATTGACCTTGACCTACCTTTGATCCGGTCCAACTTTAACCAACCAAAATTTGACCAACTTGAACTTTGACCAATCCAACGTTGACCTTGATCAAAAATGTTGACCTTGACCAAAAACATTGACCTTGACCAATCTGAATGTTGGCTTTGACTCAACTTTGACCCAACCCGAACATTGACCCAACCCGAACTTCAATCCAGTTCAAGCCTGAACCTCAACCCAATTCAAACTCGACCTCAATTCAAACCGAACTCGACCTCAATCCAATTCAAACTCGATCTCAATCCAAATTGAACTTGAATCCAATTCAAACCCAATTCAATTCAACTTCATTTCATTCCTAAATAATCCCAAACATCATAAATCTCAAACTCCTTGAAACTCCAAACTCCTTAGATCTCAAACATCTCGAATCTCTAAACGTCTCAGCAGCTCAACAGACTTGAACGTCTCAACAGCTCAACAGACTCAAACGTTTCAGCAGCTCAACAGACTCGAACGTCTCAGCAGCTCAACAGACTCGAACGTCTCAACAGCTTAATAGACTTGACCGTCTCAACAGACTCAACCGTCTCAGCAGCTCAACAGACTCGAACGTCTCAACAGCTTAATAGACTTGACCGTCTCAACAGACTCAACCGTCTCAGTAGCTCAACAGACTCGACTGTCCCAGCAGCTCAACAGACTCGAACGTCTCAGTAGCTCAACAGACTCGAACGTCTCAACAGCTTAATAGACTTGACCGTCTCAACAGACTCAACCGTCTCAGTAGCTCAACAGACTCGACTGTCCCAACAGCTCAACGAACTCGAATATCTCCATAGACTCAGCAAACTCAAAACCTCAAGAACCCTCAGCTTTTCACACCACCCGAACACCTTCAAAACTTGTAACCCTTTCAAGCCTTGATCATCTACAGACCCGAGCGTCTCACAGACTCCGTCATCTCAAGATTTTAAATGTCTCACAGACCCGAGTGTCTCACAGACTTTTTGCACCTCAAACTTCAAAACGAACCCGACAATTTGTCAAACCTCACAAAACGACCACAAAACCTCTTTGACCCCTCAAAGACCAAAAGGTCAAAACCTCAATTCCTTCAAAACCACAAAACTCTCAAACCTCCAAAAACCCTGAACTACGTAAGGTCTGATCTCAACAAGGAGTTGGGTACGTAGGCAGCCCATCTAGGGTGCGACCCCATTCCAAACAAAAAACCCTTTTCCCCCTCTAAGGTGGCTCTCATATCTCTCAAAACACTCAAACCTTCTTCGGCTCCCCCAAACTTCGAATCATCAGACTCCAAGTCTTGCCTTTTCACTCGACCTCAGATGTTTCCCAAATCCTCATTCTATAGTTATTCGAATTCATCAATTCTTCTTCTTGGTGCTAGCTTGGCAGAAAAGCTCGCCTCACCACTCATTTTCTCTTCTTCCACCTAATCCTATCCTTGGCTTTGAAATGAATCTCTCTAAAAAGGTTTTGAAAGAAGGCAATCCCGACAATTGGAGACCGAGGTTTCCTCGGGCACCAATCCGAAGTCGTGGTCGTTGCCACTTCTAAGGGGTGTAACCCAGTGCGAACCCACAACAGAATCTCCGCAAATGACCAGATAAGTCCTATCCATAGGCAACAAATCATCAGAGTCAATTAACGGTTCTTTGAACCCTTCTCTCCTTCCTTCCTAGTATCTTAGGTCAAACTAGGTGGCGACTCTAGTCATCTCCGCCTTATAGAGGCATAAGACCGCGTGGAGCCCATTGAGAGCGGGTGTAGTGTTCACTTACACTCCCCTTATGCTTTCTGGGAAAGACGGACGATTTAATAGGTATTTGAGGGATGCCAAGAATAATGGGTTTTCACCCTCCACAGAATGGAATTTTAGGATTTAGGCTTTTCAGTCAAGAACCATATTTAGATAGACCCCCCCTCATACCGAAAAATCACCCTCCACACCCGCCGGTGGGGTATGGTGTATGATGTGAAGGTAAGGGCTTATGTGGGCCTGTGGTTTTGATGTGCAGGTAAGGGCTTGTGTGGGTCTGTGTGGTGTATGAAGTGAAGGTAAGGGCTTATGTGGGCCTGTGGTGTTTGATGTGGTGGTAAGGGCTTATGCCTGTGGTGGGATGGTGGTGCTCAAGCTTTAGGTTTCAATTGGTGTTGGCATGGCAATTGTTGGAACCAACAATTGCCCCCAGTATTTTTCCTTAGGACAATCTGAGCTAGAGTTCATGGCAATTGATCGGAACGATCAATTGCCCCCAGTATTTTCTTTGATTAAACGTGCGAACAAGTCTCATCCTCACAGGGTCGAGGCTTATGCTTTGATGTGGTGCTTCCTATCCTACACTCAACGTGGTTGGTGTTTGCACTCATTTCTCGCTCATGGTCATAACCTCTAGACCATTGAATTCGATATTTGATGGATTTACGCATTTGATCTGTTACTTTCACGTGATTGGACACACAACTATCAAGTCGGAAGTCTTCAGAGCTTATAACGTGGCCATAGGGTGTGATGAAAGACGACGGGATCATGGAGGGATATTTGAGGTATGTGGAGCCTAAATGGGTGACCAAAGCTGCACCTTGTGTCTTCTCTCGGATTCATCTTCTTTGTCTTGAAGTCGTCTAGCTGCTTTGTGTTGACGTTGTTTTCGAGCTTCTGGACTTGGACTTTTGAAGTTGTCCTTTACACCATTTCTCTTCTCTTTGTCATTTGGATTTCTTCGAGGCACTTTGGGTTTGCCTCTTTGTTTTGTCCTTTCTTGACTTCGCCTTCGGGGTTCTTGTGTCTCCCGGTTTTGGGCTTCGAGAGCTGTTTTGATGTGAGCTTTTTGGATCCTGTGTCACTCTGGGACCATTTGCGGATCACTTTGTCATGCTGATAGCGGCGTTGCTTCTTTGGACTGATGAGAACGTTATCTGAGAGTCGGACTCCTCGCGTCCTTTGGTCACCGGGTCGGACATTCATCGTTGGCTGGGTTATTTTGTGGAGTTCATAATATCGAAAAGGGATATATGAAAGGCTCAGCGGGGGTGCCTAGGGTTTAATGACAGGGTTTACAAGCTTTTGGCTATGTGGTGCTGTACCTAGGTGCTTCGTCATTCCTGATAGTTGTGTATCCGTTCTTTGTTACTTTTCGCAGGTCTAAGAGTAAATTTACAAATTATCTCCTTCGGTCGGAGTTATGCCATTTACATTTTCCTTTGTATGTGGTCCCACCGGAGTCGTGTAAAAATGACACGCTCACTCATGGTTTTTCCGCTCAAGACACTCTCGTGAATTCTCACTCTGAGACTTGTTCACACAATTAAACAAAAGAAATAATCGTGGTTGGTCTTTAAACTCAGATTGCCCCCAGTATTAGTCCAGGGTTTATGACAACGATTTGTATGTGGTTTGTTTGGATGCTTAGGGGTGAGCTGTGGCATTTGGTTGGACATGTTCATCCTTTTGGAAACAAAAAGACAAATCATTTTATTCAATTGCCAGAAGATGAACATTAGTTTTGAAAGATGATTTGGTTGAAGGTGCAAAATGAACAAACATTTTTTTCTTGAGATTGTAAATCGAAAAGACAAGAGACTGAAATTCGAACATCTAAGCCTCATTAAAATGGAAATATCATAAACCCCTTACAAAATAGAAAAGAAAATTAAGAAAGCAAAATGCAACTAGACACTAGCCTACTCGACAAACTGGAGTCCTTGCTCGATAAGGTCCTCAATCTTGTGCTTCAATGCTCTGCAGTCGTCAGTACTGTGTCCTGGTAGTTGATGAAACTGGCAGAATTGATGGAGATGTTCCCCGGCTTGGGTGATCCCAGGGCTAGGTGTGAGAGGCTAGTAGGTCTAGCTCTTGTAGCTTCACGAGTGCTTGACTGAGAGGCCGGCCAATGTCGGTAAACTGTCTCGGTGTAGAGAACCTCTTGGATCGGGGTGAGGCCTTGATGTTCTGCTTTACAGCACTGGGTTTTTGTATGGTGCTCACTTGGTATGAAACTTGAGCTGCTTTGGCCGGTCCTGACTTAAAGGTCTCGATACTCACACCCTGGGCTTTGGGTTGTTCCAGCTTTGCTCGCCTTTGTGAATCTTTTCTTCCATGATTCTTACCTGTCCCATCAGCATGTCGAAATTAGGGAAGTATGTGCAACTCAGCTCGTTGTTGTATTGTCTCTGCATATTGTCCACAATCATTCGAATCTGTTCTTGCTCATCCATTTTTGTAGGCATAGCAGCGGCCTTCATCCTCCACCGTTTGATGAAGTCGGACATTGATTCACTGTCTCTCTGCCGAGTGCTGGCAAGGTCGGACCTGGTGACTTCGAGATTTTAGCATACTCGAAATGGTGCAAGAAAGCCTCACAAACCTCCTCATAGGTTTTGGTGTTCATCCTCTGAGTCAAATACCAACGTTGAGGTGTTTCATCGAGGTAACGGGCAAAGACCTTGGCCTTTTGCATGTCATTCAACCTGAGGATGGACATCTCCCTATCGAACATCGCCAGATGGACCTGCGGGTCTGAGGAACCCTTGTATAGAGCAAGTGTGGGCAACTTCAACTTTGGGGGGAGATCAACCTCGGGGTACGATGCCATAGAGGAGTAATCAAAACCAGCCGGCTTGCTAGCCTTTTCCATGCGCTCGATCCTTTTCAGAGCCTTCTTGAGTTCTGCAGTTAGCTGGTGATCTGGGGAGGCTTCCCCTACGAATCCTTGCGCACCCTGGGCCCCAATGGAGTTAACTTCGATGTGGTCATGCTCGTTCCTAGAGTCAGCAATCTTTCCTGAAATGTTTTCCTGATGACCAACCTCAAGGGAATTAATTTTGCTTTTCAGCTCTTCGATGATGGTGACATACTTAGCCTCCATGTCATTAGTGGTGGACCTATGTTTCTGTTCCATGGCATCAAAGGCGGCTCTGTACCTCTGCTCTAAGGCTGCAAACTGGGCCTCCATGCTGACTGGGTTTCCTCCCTCTACCATACTTGGGATTCGGGCTTATCTGTTGGAAAACAGAAGTGGATTGAGCTAAAATTCTGGACCGTGAAGAAGTTGTAGGTTAAAACTTGTTTGGGCTACAAGAAAAGCACATGAGCTGGAATGTTTTGAAGATTGTGGGTAAGCACTGAGGCCCGAAATGAGTTGGAAGGGAGGCGCCTAGAAATGTTTGAAGAATGTGGCTCTTGGGCCAGAATATTTTGAGAATTGGGCGCTTGGGCCAGAATGTGTTTGGGCTAGCGGTAAAGCACATGGGTCAAAATGATTTCTAAACCATGTTCTTGACGTGAATTGGAATTTGGGCAAGTGAAAAGTCTTCCTAGACTAGAATGAACCTTGAAATGGAAAGGCCTGATGGATCTTCATGAATTGCTTTAGGTGGATTTGTTTTTCATGGGCCTAGAACTAAATTGATAATTAAAATTGGGCTGAAAGATAAATCACCTAAATCTAAACTTTTGGGCCGAAGCCCGAACAAATAACTCACACATTCAAATCAAGCAGGGCCTTTGGGCCGCAAACAATAAAGCCGCGATATCGGGTTGGGCTGAGTTGATGTAGGAAAAGTTCCTATCAATCTCTAGACTGGGTAGTGGGCCGATCATACAGGCAAACAGGGCCCACACAAATTCAACATGTCCTCACTTGACGGTTAAATCAATTTGGGTATGGATCGATCCGGAGAGGTGCTTGGGGCTTAGGCCCAGGTCGCCACAAAGGAATAGGGCTTGCACGCTATTCTCTTTGGGCTTCCCCACTTTTTTCACATCACCTGAAGGTGTGCGTCTGCGGCCGGGTCTTTGACTGACCAAACAATGGGCTAGGTAAGGACACTGCCAGGAAAACGCTTGGGGCTAAGGCCCAGGTATTAAGGGGATGTGGTTAGACGACATCCTCCTCTTTTCCCCCGCTTATTCACATCACCTAAAAGGTGTGAGTCCCTGACAGGGGACCCTCAAACGGGTCCCGGGATGAAATCGGTTTAGGTGGACCCTCGCTCTCATATGATGCAAAGGTGCAGAAAATTAAAGTGCGCACAAAAGTAAACAAACAAAGTAATAAAGCCATAAATAAACATTTTTCGAGTTAAGCCCTCTTTCTTAAAATTAAACAAGTTAAAATTAAGAAGTTTGTCCCCAGCAGAGTCGCCAGTCTGTGAGCCTCGATTTTAAACCCTATCCTATGTGGATTAAGTTGATTAGGATCTAATCGGGTTTTAGGTCCACTTATAACCTAAGATTAATAACTATGTCATATAACAATAATTATTAAAACCTAAGCTAGCTCACTGGAACCTATTATGAGTCGCCACCTAATTTTGACCTAGATTAAATTAGGAAAGGAGAGTTCGGGTTCGGGGGCTTGATATTCGACTTATTTAGGGTTCAATTACTTTCATTACCCTTCCTAGGTCGTTTTTCCTCTACTTGGTTTATTTACGGCTTATTACGAGTCGTTTTAACCTAAGTGCGCGAGCTTCTGTTTTTTTGTGTTTTTTAGCATTTTTTGACAGAAAATTAAAGTGGAAATTAAAATTACCTAAACTAGGGTTTCGGAGGCAGAATTAGGTCGAATTTTGTTTCCGTCCGTAGCCACGGACCACGGACCGAGACCACGGACCCCGGTTAACCTAATTATACAGAAGAGTCGAAATTAAAGGAAAACAGAAAATTGCGAAGTCCGGGGCCACGGACAGGCTGTCCGTGGGCCCGGACATTATTAGAAAACCTAAATTTTGAATTTTTAAAAATCCCGCCGCCGTCCGTGGGCGTCCGGGCTTACGGACAGGGAGTCCGGGACCCCGGACATGACGTCCGTGGGTGCGGACCGCCCTCGGACGGCGGCGTTGAGGCTGTTCCCGAAGGTATTGATTTTGGTGAGATTTTGGTGTTTGACTGTGGCTCCGGAGTTCAAAACGTGGAGAGAGAGAGACGGCTGCCTTCTTTGAGAGTCTAGGGTTCTTGAGGTTCTCCTTTGATCATGGGATAAGGTTCCTTATATAGGCTTCCTTAAAGATAGAAAAATCCGGTAAAACCGAGATTTACCGACGTTTTAGCTCAAGGGCTTCCAAAAGGAATTTGATTATGAAATTTTACACATGGGTAAAGGATGATATTTCTGAATTTTCTAAAGTGGAATCGAATTTTTTGGACATTGGATATTTTTAAATTCAATTTCTCGTCAGATTCAATCAGAAATTGCTAGAAAATTATTGGAAATTCGAAAAATCAAAATTCCAACGCCATTATGCTTCAGATGTCATCCTCTATCATGGGTTAAAATTTCAAAGCATTTTGAATTGATTTGACCCTTATTTGGAGGAGAGAGAAAGCCTATAGGGGGCTTAGGAGCCTTGAAAAATTACGAAAATGCCCCTGGAGATGACTAAGCTGTCCCTAGTACTCTGAAATGTGCCGATCGAATTGGGAACCCTCGCTACTAGCCTATTAGTAGAGACTCTCTTCCGGGGGGTTGAAATTTTGGGTATAACAGATTGCCCCCCGTCAACTAGACTTTGTAATGGAAATGAAAAGGCTAGTTGATGCTTGAGTGATACCCCAAAATTATGGATCTTAAAAGACCACACGTGCAATCCGACAAGTTGCGTCGAGCTATTCTAAGGCGCTGACTACCTATGAGTAAAGTGGAAGGGTGTCGAGCGGTTCTAAGGCGTCGACCACCTAAAGGTAATAATGAAGTAATGTCAGACTATTCTAAGGCGCCGACTACCTATAAGGATGATATGACGTCAAGCTATTCTAAGGCGTTGACTACCTATAATGAATGAGATGATGTCAAGCTATTCTAAGGCGTTGACTACCTATAATGAATGAGATGATGTCAAGCTATTCTGAGGCGTTGACTACCTATCAGTGATTAAAATTGGTGTTGGGTCGAGTTCTTCTATTCGGGTGAGTTCTGCTGCTCTAGTGAGTTCTGCTGCTCTGGTGAATCTGAATCTTTGGCTGAGAATCTGTATCTCTGAAGAGTCTGTACCTTCGGCTAAGAATCTGTATCCCTGAAGAATCTGTACCTTCGGCTGAGAATCTGAATCCCTGAAGAATCTGTATCTTCGGCTGAGAATCTGTATCTTTGAAGAATCTGTATCTTCAGCTGAGAATCTGTATCTCTGATCGGGTGAGAATCTGTATCTCTGAAGAATCTGTATCTTCGGCTGAGAATCTGTATCTTCTGAGAATCTGTATCTTGAAGAATCTGTATCTTCTGAGAATCTGTATCTCTCGGTGAGAATCTGTATCTTAAGAATCTGTATCTTCGGGGCGAGAATCTGTATCTCTGATCGGGTGAGAATCTGTATCTCTGAAGAATCTGTATCTTCGGGCGAGAATCTGTATCTTGAAGAATCTGTATCTTCGGCTGAGAATCTGTATCTTGAAGAATCTGTATCTCTGAAGATCTGTATCTATGGATGAGAATCTGTATATCTGAAGAATCTGTATCTTCGTGGTGAGAATCTGTATCTCTGAAGATCTGTATCTTCGGGGTGAGAATCTGTATCTCTGAAGAATCTGTATCTCGGGGAGAATCTGTATCTCTGAAGAATCTGCATCTTCGGGGCGAGAATCTGTATCTCTGAAGAATCTGTATCTTCGGGGTGAGAATCTGTATCTCTGAAGAATCTGTATCTCCGGGGTGAGAATCCGTATCTCTGAAGAATCTGCATCTTCGGGGCGAGAATCTGTATCTCTGAAGAATCTGTATCTTCGGGGTGAGAATCTGTATCTCTGAAGAATCTGTATCTTCGGGGTGAGAATCTGTATCTCTAGTCTATGATGAGGAGTTTCATGCAGACGGATGCAAGGTAAACTTTATGCAAATGATCATGATGAAAGTTGATTATGAAAGTGCCAAACGTGGTAGTGTTTGAAGAAAATCCTGTTTAGTGAAAAGGAAAGTGAAATTATCATCTCCTAACTATAGACTTCGGACTTGTAATTTATCTCCAACGAGATGAACATGCCGCCGGTGGGGTATGGTGTATGATGTGAAGGTAAGGGCTTATGTGGGCCTGTGGTGTTTGATGTGCAGGTAAGGGCTTATGTGGGCCTGTGTGGTGTATGAAGTGAAGGTAAGGGCTTATGTGGTGGTAAGGGCTTATGCCTGTGGTGGGATGGTGGTGCTCAAGCTTTAGGTTTCAATTGGTGTTGGCATGGCAATTGTTGGAACCAACAATTGCCCCCAGTATTTTTCCTTAGGACAATCTGAGCTAGAGTTCATGGCAATTGATCGGAACGATCAATTGCCCCCAGTATTTTCTTTGATTAAACGTGCGAACAAGTCTCATCCTCACAGGGTCGAGGCTTATGTTTTGATGTGGTGCTTCCTATCCTACACTCAACGTGGTTGGTGTTTGCACTCATTTCTCGCTCATGGTCATAACCTCTAGACCATTGAATTCGATATTTGGTGGATTTACGCATTTGATCTGTTACTTTCACGTGATTGGACACACAACTATCAAGTCGGAAGTCTTCAGAGCTTATAACGTGGCCATAGGGTGTGATGAAAGACGACGGGATCATGGAGGGATATTTGAGGTATGTGGAGCCTAAATGGGTGACCAAAGCTGCACCTTGTGTCTTCTCTCGGATTCATCTTCTTTGTGTTGAAGTCGTCTAGCTGCTTTGTGTTGACGTTGTTTTCGAGCTTCTGGACTTGGACTTTTGAAGTTGTCCTTTACACCATTTCTCTTCTCTTTGTCATTTGGATTTCTTTGAGGCACTTTGGGTTTGCCTCTTTTTTGTCCTTTCTTGACTTCGCCTTCGGGGTTCTTGTGTCTCCCGGTTTTGGGCTTCGAGAGCTGTTTGATGTGAGCTTTTTGGATCCTGTGTCACTCTGGGACCATTTGCAGATCACTTTGTCATGCTGACAGCGGCTTGCTTCTTTGGACTGATGAGAACGTTATCTGAGAGTCGGACTCCTCGTGTCCTTTGGTCACCGGGTCGGACATTCATCGTTGGCTGGGTTATTTTGTGGAGTTCATAATATCGAAAAGGGATATATGAAAGGCTCAGCGGGGGTGCCTAGGGTTTAATGACAGGGTTTACAAGCTTTTGGCTATGTGGTGCTGTACCTAGGTGCTTCGTCATTCCTGATAGTTGTGTATCCGTTCTTTGTTACTTTTCGCAGGTCTAAGAGTAAATTTACAAATTATCTCCTTCGGTCGGAGTTATGCCATTTACATTTTCCTTTGTATGTGGTCCCACCGGAGTCGTGTAAAAATGACACGCTCGTTCACTCATGGTTTTTCCGCTCAAGACACTCTCGTGAATTCTCACTCTGAGACTTGTTCACACAATTAAACAAAAGAAATAATCGTGGTTGGTCTTTAAACTCAGATTGCCCCCAGTATTAGTCCAGGGTTTATGACAACAATTTGTATGTGGTTTGTTTGGATGCTTAGGGGTGAGCTGTGGCATTTGGTTGGACATGTTCATCCTTTTGGAAACAAAAAGACAAATCATTTTATTCAATTGCCAGAAGATGAACATTAGTTTTGAAAGATGATTTGGTTGAAGGTGCAAAATGAACAAACATTTTTTCTTGAGATTGTAAATCGAAAAGACAAGAGACTGAAATTCGAACATCTAAGCCTCATTAAAATGGAAATATCATAAACCCCTTACAAAATAGAAAAGAAAAATTAAGAAAGCAAAATGCAACTAGACACTAGCCTACTCGACAAACTGGAGTCCTTGCTCGATAAGGTCCTCAATCTTGTGCTTCAATGCTCTGCAGTCGTCAGTACTGTGTCCTGGTAGTTGATGAAACTGGCAGAATTGATGGAGATGTTCCCCGGCTTGGGTGATCCCAGGGCTAGGTGTGAGAGGCTGTAGTAGGTCTAGCTCTTGTAGCTTCACGAGTGCTTGACTGAGAGGCCGGCCGATGTCGGTAAACTGTCTCGGTGTAGAGAACCTCTTGGATCGGGGTGAGGCCTTGATGTTCTGCTTTACAGCACTGGGTTTTTGTATGGTGCTCACTTGGTATGAAACTTGAGCTGCTTTGGCCGGTCCTGACTTAAAGGTCTCGATACTCACACCCTGGGCTTTGGGTTGTTCCAGCTTCAGCTCGCCTTTGTGAATCTTTTCTTCCATGATTCTTACCTGTCCCATCAGCATGTCGAAATTAGGGAAGTATGTGCAACTCAGCTCGTTATTGTATTGTCTCTGCATATTGTCCACAATCATTCGAATCTGTTCTTGCTCATCCATTTTTGTAGGCATAGCAGCGGCCTTCATCCTCCACCGTTTGATGAAGTCGGACATTGATTCACTGTCTCTCTGCCGAGTGCTGGCAAGGTCGGACCTGGTGACTTCGAGATTCTTAGCATACTCGAAATGGTGCAAGAAAGCCTCACAAACCTCCTCATAGGTTTTGGTGTTCATCCTCTGAGTCAAATACCAACGTTGAGGTGTTTCATCGAGGTAACGGGCAAAGACCTTGGCCTTTTGCATGTCATTCAACCTGAGGATGGACATCTCCCTATCGAACATCGCCAGATGGACCTGCGGGTCTGAGGAACCCTTGTATAGAGCAAGTGTGGGCAACTTCAACTTTGGGGGGAGATCAACCTCGGGGTACGATGCCATAGAGGAGTAATCAAAACCAGCCGGCTTGCTAGCCTTTTCCATGCGCTCGATCCTTTTCAGAGCCTTCTTGAGTTCTGCAGTTAGCTGGTGATCTGGGGAGGCTTCTCCTACGAATCCTTGCGCACCCTGGGCCCCAATGGAGTTAACTTCGATGTGGTCATGCTCGTTCCCAGAGTCAGCAATCTTTCCTGAAATGTTTTCCTGATGACCAACCTCAAGGGAATTGATTTTGCTTTTCAGCTCTTCGATGATGGTGACATACTTAGCCTCCATGTCATTAGTGGTGGACCTATGTTTCTGTTCCATGGCATCAAAGGCGGCTCTGTACCTCTGCTCTAAGGCTGCAAACTGGGCCTCCATGCTGACTGGGTTTCCTCCCTCTACCATACTTGGGATTCGGGCTTATCTGTTGGAAAACAGAAGTGGATTGAGCTAAAATTCTGGACCGTGAAGAAGTTGTAGGTTAAAACTTGTTTGGGCTACAAGAAAAGCACATGAGCTGGAATGTTTTGAAGATTGTGGGTAAGCACTGAGGCCCGAAATGAGTTGGAAGGGAGGCGCCTAGAAATGTTTGAAGAATGTGGCTCTTGGGCCAGAATATTTTGAGAATTGGGCGCTTGGGCCAGAATGTGTTTGGGCTAGCGGTAAAGCACATGGGTCAAAATGATTTCTAAACCATGTTCTTGGAATTTGGGCAAGTGAAAAGTCTTCCTAGACTAGAATGAACCTTGAAATGGAAAGGCCTGATGGATCTTCATGAATTGCTTTAGGTGGATTTGTTTTTCATGGGCCTAGAACTAAATTGATAATTAAAATTGGGCTGAAAGATAAATCACCTAAACCTAAACTTTTGGGCCGAAGCCCGAACAAATAACTCACACATTCAAATCAAGCAGGGCCTTTGGGCCACAAACAATAAAGCCGCGATATCGGGTTGGGCTGAGTTGATGTAGGAAAAGTTCCTATCAATCTCTAGACTGGGTAGTGGGCCGATCATACAGGCAAACAGGGCCCACACAAATTCAACATGTCCTCACTTGACGGTTAAATCAATTTGGGTATGGATCGATCCGGAGAGGTGCTTGGGGCTTAGGCCCAGGTCGCCACAAAGGAATAGGGCTTGCACGCTACTCTCTTTGGGCTTCCCCACTTTTTTCGCATCACCTGAAGGTGTGCGTCTGCGGCCGGGTCTTTGACTGACCAAACAATGGGCTAGGTAAGGACACTGCCAGGAAAACGCTTGGGGCTAAGGCCCAGGTATTAAGGGGATGTGGTTAGACGACATCCTCCTCTTTTCCCCCGCTTATTCACATCACCTAAAAGGTGTGAGTCCCTGACAGGGGACCCTCAAACGGGTCCCGGGATGAAATCGGTTTAGGTGGACCCTCGCTCTCATATGATGCAAAGGTGCAGAAAATTAAAGTGCGCACAAAAGTAAACAAACAAAGTAATAAAGCCATAAATAAACATTTTTCGAGTTAAGCCCTCTTTCTTAAAATTAAACAAGTTAAAATTAAGAAGTTGTCCCCAGCAGAGTCGCCAGTCTGTGAGCCTCGATTTTAAACCCTATCCTATGTGGAAAGTTGATTAGGATCTAATCGGGTTTTAGGTCCACTTATAACCTAAGATTAATAACTATGTCATATAACAATAATTATTAAAACCTAAGCTAGCTCACTGGAACCTATTATGAGTCGCCACCTAATTTTAACCTAGAGTAAATAGGAAAGGTAGAGTTCGGGTTCGGGGGCTTGGTATTCGACTTTTTAGGGTTCAATTACTTTCATTACCCCTAGAAGTCGTTTTTCCTCTACTTAGTTTATTACGGCTTATTACGAGTCGTTTTAACCTAAGTGCGCGAGCTTCTGTTTTTTTTGTGTTTTTTAGCATTTTTTGACAGAAAATTAAAGTGAAATTAAAAGCTACCTAAACTAGGGTTTCGGAGGCAGAATTAGGTCGAATTTTGCTTACGTCCGTAGCCACGGACCCCATGTCCGAGACCACGGACCCCGGTTAACCTAATTATACAGAAGAGTCGAAATTAAAGGAAAACAAAAATTGCGAAGTCCGGGGCCACGGACAGGCTGTCCGTGGGCCCGGACATTATTAGAAAACCTAAATTTTGAATTTTTTAAAATCCCGCCGCCGTCCGTGGGCGTCCGGGCTTACGGACAGGGAGTCCGGGACCCCGGACATGACGTCCGTGGGTGCGGACCGCCCTCGGACGGCGGCGTTGAGGCTGTTCCCGAAGGTGTTTTTGGCTCAAATTTTATGGGTGTGTAGCCTGAAAGATGTACAATTCGTTAGTAATTGAAAGATTGCAGTTTGAAGTCGAATTATGTACGAAACTTGACGAACAAGTAACAAGGCAGAAACAAAAGTAATTAGCAATACAGAAGCGTAAAAAGGTTAGTTTGAACCCAAAATTTGACAGAGAGTTAATAAGGTCGTGGAGAGTTAGAAAAGTAGAATTGCAACCTGTTTTACCTTCAGATTCGTGGTGCTTCTTCACGTCGGGATTCTTCGGAGGCCTCGTTGATGGCGGATCCGGAGGAACTTCGAACCGAGCTTCTGACTCCTTGCTGTTCTTGATGTTCTTCACGTTTTGGTGCTGTTTTGGTGAGGGTTTGATGATGGATGATGTTGTGGGAGTTGAAAAACGTGTTTTGGTGTTGATTTTGGTGAGATTTTGGTGTTTGACTGTGGCTCCGGAGTTCAAAACGTGGAGAGAGAGAGACGGCTGCCTTCTTTGAGAGTCTAGGGTTCTTGAGGTTCTCCTTTGATCATGGGATAAGGTTCCTTATATAGGCTTCCTTAAAGATAGAAAAATCCGGTAAAAACCGAGATTTACCGACGTTTTAGCTCAAGGGCTTCCAAAAGGAATTTGATTATGAAATTTTACACATGGGTAAAGGATGATATTTCTGAATTTTCTAAAGTGGAATCGAATTTTTTGGACATTGGAATATTTTTAAATTCAATTTCTCGTCAGATTCAATCAGAAATTGCTAGAAAATTATTGGAAATTCGAAAAATCAAAATTCCAACGCCATTATGCTTCAGATGTCATCCTCTATCATGGGTTAAAATTTCAAAGCATTTTGAATTGATTTGACCCTTATTTGGAGGAGAGAGAAAGCCTATAGGGGGCTTAGGAGCCTTGAAAAATTACGAAAATGCCCCTGGAGATGACTAAGCTGTCCCTAGTACTCTGAAATGTGCCGATCGAATTGGGAACCCTCGCTACTAGCCTATTAGTAGAGACTCTCTTGGGGGGTTGAAATTTTGGGTATAACACCGAGTATAAGAGGACTTTCCTTCTCTCTAGCGTTCTTTCCCAAGTTATACAGGGGGTTTGTGGAGGGCGGGTCTGATGTTGTAGGTATCCAGTACTCACTAGGAGTCCTAACTAGCATATCTCTAATGCTACCACTCAACCCTTAGCCCTAAGCTTTTAATTCCTAACTCGGTACTTCCTAAACTCGGTATTTCCAGTCATCAGAGTGATACTTCGCTCTGATACCACTTTTTATAACACCCCTACCGCTAATACTGTCATTACCGTCCAATCACACCGTACTTACATACCTTCGCAGCGGATATTTACATACACAATGGTGGGTGATACAATGCCGTTAGCCCCCTCCCCCCACGTGACTAACAATGCTACTACTACTACATACAACATCGGTGTGATGGATCGGAATATCTGAGTGCTACACAAATACAAACCTTACTATAATTACAATCGGGTACTTCTACTTCCCATTCAACTCAATGCTCCATTACCGTACCATACAATACAATATACATAACCGAGTTTACTAAGTTCCAAATACAAGTACAATTGAAATACCCTGTAATTAAAAACAGTGATTAATTAGGATAATTATAATTTTAAAGGCTTAATTACACTTAAATAAACATGAGGGAACAAATCCCGGAGAGAACGGACCTTTAAAATGGGTTAAAAGCATAAATGAACCTTAAAGCGCGTTTTTCGAGGAAACCAGGAAAATGCGACTTTAAGCGGGTCAAATAGACTTGTAACGATTTTGGTCAACCAGATATTCATTAATAAACAGTCATAAAGTTTGGGAACCAATAAAATTAATTAAACGAGAAAATTCCGGAAAACGGGTTCCGGTTAGTAAAAACTGTAACAACCGGGAAGTTGTGGGGTGAGAATGCAAATAGGCAAAGTTAATGTGTCCACTTTACAAATAAAAATTTAAAAATCTGTAGAGGGGTGCATAGGGGGCCGATTTCCCTCTCTCACTCTCACTCTCCTTAATTCCCTCTTATTTGCTAAAAGACAAGAAAAATAAGTAAAAAGCAAAAACTCACTCTCTCTCTCCTATTCTCATCTCTCTCTCATGATTTCTCTCTCCCTCTATTTCTCTACTTCCTCCTGTGACAGCCATGGAGAATTAAGAAAACTCACCCAACTCTCACCTTTTCTCCTCTTGTTAACCCCTTAATCCTTCTCCAAAAATTACAAAATTAGTACCATTGGAATCCCCTTGCAAAGGAGAACACTTTCCTCCTTTCAAAAATCCAAAATCTACAATTTCGTTTTCATGGGTGGAGGCCATTTAAATAATTGAGTCCACCATTTGAAGCTCCTTCTTCACCTTAATGTTTTGAGGTAAAAAGAAATTCAAAAATCCATCATTTCTAGCCCTTGTTTGCATTATGAGAATTTTCAGATTTTGAATGCCTTGTTCCTTGTTGCTCCAGCCGATTTTGGCTTCTTCTTTGGGCTAGGAATCTTGCTCTCTTGCTAGTCAAGAACCTCATTTATTGGTTGGAAGGTAATGCTCTTTTCTAAACACTAAAAACATCTAAATTCTAGGGTTAGTTAACATGGATGCTAAGTGTTTGTGTGTATCGGTATGGTGGCTGTAGCATTGCCATTTCTTGAAAAAAAAACCGAAAACAAGAGAAGAAAGAAAGAGGAAAAGAAGATAAGGAAAGGAAAGAAAGAAAAACTAGCAAGACAAGGTAAATACTCTTACCTTGAGTTAGTTTGTGTATTGTATTGTAACAGTTTTTGTGTAGTAAAAATGAGTAATGTATATGGTAATGAGTAATGAGTATGTTGGAGTATAATTAGGAAGGCAATGTAATAGTTTTGAAGTATTTAAAAGATGTTTAAAGCTTGGGAAAACATTGGGTAGTGAATGTGTATGTGCAGGAATTTATTGTGTTGTGGTAAAGTTGAAATGTGAGAATAATGCATTGGATAAATAGGTTGTGTGAATGGGCATGTATGAACTGAAATAATGTGTGGGCAAAGTGAGAATTATAGGGGAGACTATGTCAATATTTGTCTAGAAAACTAGAGGACCTAGTGGTTTAAGAAGAGGAAATAACCTAGGTAATGACTAGGTGCATTTGGAGAGTTAAAGTGAGTAGTTTAGTATCTTGAAACAGATTGGAAGAGGATTTAGGTAATGTGGAGAACTAGAGTGTAAAGTAATGTATTTTGAATGCTAGGAGTGGCATTAGTTGAGGGAGTATTGGAGGATGGAAGTTAAGGTGAGAAATCTGTAGCATCATAGGGGAAACAAAATCTGTAGCATTAGTGTAAGGAAACTAGTATAAGTGTTGGGAAGAAGTGAGGAGATGGTGTAAGTGGATGTAGGAATGAATGAGTAGTAAGTTTGATGGATGAATTAAGGTGATTAGAGGGTTAATGAGTGTTAAACATGGGGGAATGCATTGGTAAAGGTTAGGGAATCAATAGGAAAGTAAAACACCAAAAACAGAGTTTAAAACTGAAGTATGGGCCGGACCGACCTTGGGACAGAACTTGCAAGGTCGGTTGAGCCTTAAAATACAAAGACAGGAAGTCTTCTGATTCGACCGACCGGGGACCGAATTGCAAGGTCGGTCGAGTCGTAATTTGTGAAGGCCAGGAGTCTACTGGAATGGACCGACCTTGGGACCGAACTTGGGCAAGGTCGGTCGAGTCCAGAAACTCGAACCCAAAATACATTGGAATGGACCGACCTTGGGACGGACTTGCAAGGTCGGTCGGACCTGAAATTTTCACATAGTAACTCACTGGAATGGACCAACCTTGGGACCGGACTTGCAAGATCGGTCGAGCCTGGAATTTGCCATAACGAACCTTACTGACTTCGACTGACCTTGGGTCCGACCCTAGGTAAGGTCGGTCGAGTCAAAACAAAAAAAAATATATTTTTATTATATGAATATAGTAATCATATTTATATATATGGCTATACACATATATGCATATGTATGTAGTAATACACCATTAAGGAAGTAGTAATGGTAAGAAAGTAAGTAAATGAGTAAGGAAGCAAGTTTAAGAAGTAATAAGGAAAAGAATGGTTTTATAATCAAGCATGATTGTAAAGGAGTAGCAAGTATACATTAGGAGTATTAATGAAGGAATATGTTGCGACAATAATAGCTCAATGACCATACAATTTCATGTATGTATTGGGATCAAATAATTGAACATCGAAGGAAACCGGTAGTACGAATATGACGGTGAACGGTATGATTTCTTCATGTCCTGTATCCTAACTTGGTTACCCCGATTTGTGTGCTTATGTGATCACCAATAAGATTAAATGCACGAATCAGACTTTTATTGCACTTAGTTGTGTTTGAACTAGATTGTTATTGTTGTATGCTCTTGAACATTTAGTTTGTATAATTCATGAAATGAATGAACGAGAATGAAGTGTATGCGTATGTGATGAGTACTTGTGTAATGTAATGACGTATGGTATGGGAGTAATGACTTCTACTAATTCCTAACCATCTAACTCCTAACTTGAGTAATGAGTAAAAATGGAATGAATAGAAGTCCGATATAGTTGGCCACGCGTGAGGATAAGGAACACAAGAGGTTGGTTGGATCCGAATC